>CALNHX010003077.1:0-159273 GCA_940337035.1 Agriotes lineatus | reverse complement strand
AATGCACATCAAGCTCAGGTAAGAACGCAATTAACAACGGGTAGGTTTTTTGAAGGAGGCAGTACTAGGGAAATGTATGTAATTAATAAGTTTAATAAAGCACAACATCTAACGCCTGCACTGGCAGAAGAAGAGATAATTCAACATTTATCTCGACATTTAGAAGGGGAAATAACAAGAGCTGTAGCGGTCCAAAATATTAAGACGATGAAAGATTTCTTGGAAATAGTTCGAAATTATGATATGGCTATTGGTAACAAATATCGAAATTTTAACAAGAATGAAGGGCCTAATTTTCCAAATTTTAGTAAAAGAAAATTTGATGAAGTACAACAAAATAAATTCAATTTTGGCAGAAATAATCACAATAATTTTAGACATAATGATCGAAACTTTAATGCATATAATTATAATAGGAATAATGACAGATAGAGAGGTGACCAAAATAAGAATTATTACGAAAAAAACCAGGAAAGGAACTACCCGAACAAATATGATAACAACTATGATAGGAAAAGATACAGGAATATGATTGACGAGAAAAATCAGGAGAAAACGAACCAAGAAGAGGCAAGAAATAAATATCCCAATCGACAATATGTAAATACACTATTTAGACAAGATTACAATAAAGAAGAACCAATACAAGAAAATCGGAAAGAAGAAGCTGAGGTGTATGAAGGTACCTCAGTAGATAAAAAAAAACTTCAATTTTAGTTAATTTAGTTAAGAACCTCACGTGTTTTAACACTAATTATGAGAATAATGGGGAATTTTTACTGGAAGACGAAGAAGAAGATAATCAAAATTCAAATTTACCATTTATTAAAGTTCTTTTAAATAATACTGAATATTTAGCTTTGATTGATAGTGGTGCAATGGCATTTTTAATAAATGAGGAAGTAATTTTAAATAATTTAGATGTCCTGTACAAGAATATAATTAAAGTAAATAAAATAGATTTGCTATCAGCAACCAAAAGAAAGATATCAACCACAAACCGAGTGTTAAATGTAAAGATAAGTATAAATCAATGGGAAGATTTTGTTAGATTGTTTATAATAAAAGGTCTCACTGTCGATATGGTGTTAGGAATTGATGTAATTCAGCAATTAGGGATTCATATTGATGGAACACAAAAGTGTATTCATTTAAAAGGGGTAAAAAAATCTTGGAACTGTACTAATAGAGTCATCCGAGAAAATAAGTGTGTTCAATTAGATAGAATTGGAGATACAATGAAGTATAAGGAAGGTATAATAATTAATAACAATGTAATATGTGATATACAGAGTGATAATAATTATAAGGGGGTTTTGCTGAATGATTTGAAAATAGCTGAAAATAATAAGCAATATGAAGGCCGAATACTAGAAATAATCAACAGAAATAAAGATATTATTAATGAAAAGGTAGGACAAGCACAGAAATACATTCATAAGTTGCAGGTTGACGAAACGAAAGGTTTTAATAGCAAATCTTATCCTATTCCATTTGCATTAAGAGAACAAGTAAGGAATGAAATTAAGAAAATGATAAAAGATGGAGTAATAGAATCCTCAAAGAGCAATTTTATAAATCCATTAGTAGTAGTTAAAAAACGTGACGGTTCTTTACGTTTATGTTTGGATGCACGCAGAATTAATCAAATAACAAAGCCACAATACGAATCTCCACAAACGATTGATGGATTGTTAAGCAGAATTTGGGATAAGAAAGTTTTTACAAAATTAGATTTGAAAAATTCGTTTTGGCTGATTCCGCTACATGAAGAATCGAGAAAATATACTGGTTTTAGTATTGATGGGGAGATTTTTCACTTTAAAGTGGTACCATTTGGGCTATCGACTTCTTGTGCAGCTTTAGTTAGAGCAATGCAGAAAATATTAAACCAATTTGAAGACTTTTGTGTGCATTACGTCGATGATATTTTATTGTTTTCTAAAAACGAACAACATTTACAACATTTAGCAATTGTAATAGAGACATTAAACAAAAATGGATTAAAACTGAATATTTTAAAATGTGAATTTATGCAGGATAATGTAACATATTTGGGATATGAAATAAGTAGAAATGGAGTAACCATAAATGAAAAACGTCTTGAAGAAATCAAGAATTTACCTAGTCCAACAAATCTAAAAAAATTAAGGGGGTTATTAGGTGTTTTCAATTATTACAAAAGGTTAATAAGTAACTACTCAGAGTTAACATTACCATTAGTGCAATTATTAAGAAAAGATGTTAAATGGTCTTGGAATGAAGAAAGAGAAAAGGCAGTGAATACTATCAAACAGAGGTTTTATGAAGGATTATTGCTGAAATATCCGAATTTTGAAGAGAAGTTTATACTACGTACGGTTGCATCTGATCAAGCAATTGCAGCAGAACTAATACAAGTTCAAGATGGGATAGAAGTACCCATATGTTTTATCTCAAGAATATTAAAAGGGTATGAAATTAGATACACGGTAGCAGAGAAAGAAATGTTGGCAATTATATTCGCAATTAATAAGTTGAAATTTTATTTAACAGGGTACAAATTTGATATTGAAACGGGTAATTCTGCGATTTCGTTTTTGAAAAATAAAACTTTCCATAATGACAGGTTATACAGATGGGCATTGTATTTACAACAATACAAATTTGATATCAAACACAGGCCAGGAAAGTTAAATGTAGTTGCAGATTTCTTAAGTAGAAAAGATATACCTAACTATGAAAAACCGAAACAGATCCTGATTGGAATTGAGAAAATTTATGAGGAAGGAAGATTGTCGAAACAAGAAGTTTTAAATAAGCAGAACGTAGAAGAAATTCAAGAATTAAAAACGTTAGTATTACAAAGTCAAGATAACAATTATAAAGGGTATCAAATTAAGGAAAACTTGTTGGTAAAGGTCATAGAAAATAAAGAATTATTGGTTTTAAGTAAAGAAGACATGTTAGAAATCGTAGAGGAAATTCATACAATATTTGGACATTGTGGAACTAGAAAAGTTTGGTTAATGTTTAGGGAATGTTTTTATACGAAGAATGATATTAAATTAATTAAAAAACTCATTCAAACGTGCCAAATTTGTCAATTCGCAAAGGAAAAGAACTTCAAGAATCAGAATATTGTAAACAGTATTAGGGTAAATGAACCGATGGAACTAGTAGCTATTGATTACTTATCAAACTTAGTTACAGGACAATATGGGTTTAAACATATTCTGATTATGGTAGATGCATTTTCAAAATTTATAAAGTTATATCCAGCGAAAAATTGTAATACTAAACATGTTATTAAGTCAATTAGAAATTTTGAAGAACAAGTAGGTAAACCAAAAAGAATTTTAGCAGACAACGCAACATATTTTAGAAATGCAAGATTAATAAACAATTTAGATAAAAGGGGGATTAAGATTTGTTTCTGTAGCATAAGACATCCTCAAAGTAACATTGCAGAGAGGTATATTAAAGAAGTAATTAAATATTTAAGAATATTAACATATAAACAGCATAATAAATGGGTTCAATATTTGCTAGATGTGGAGAATTTCATAAACAATGTTCCAAATACAACGACCGAGATTAGTCCAATTACTTTGTGTCAACAAATAATTCCAGCTAGACCATGGAGAAGAGAACAATGTGATGTTGAGATAATGCAATTGTTAGATAAAGCTAAAAGCAGATTGAAAATAATTCATGATAGGTACGAAAATAAACAGAATAAGAAAATTAAGAAACGAGTACAATTTAATATAGGGGACTTAGTAATTGTTAAAAAACTTAAAGTAGCTAACCGAAAAGAAAAAATATGTGCAAAGTTATTATACACATATGAGGGACCATATAGGATACAGAAAACTTTTAATAACAATACATATGAATTAATAAATGATACAGATGGATGAATTAGAGGAAGATTTCATATTACAATGATTTACCCATATATAACGAAAACTTAGAAAACATGAAAATCTGTAAATGTTGCATTAAATGTTGTTGGTTGGTAAAGTTAATTATTTCGTTTCTATAGTAATTTTAAAATAGATAGATGTAAATAGGTGTTGGTTGTTATTAATTTAGATAATAGGATATTTGGTTGGGTTCTACAAAATTTATTAATTAAATAACGAATTAAGAAAATACATTTGAAATAAAACGAGTTTATTAAAAATGTTTTTCTTAATTGAGGAATTATGTTATGATACACTATATTCTTTGATAATTTAAAAATGAATACTAAAGAAACAGTTTAGTCAAATAAATTTGGAAGTCAGATATAAGCAAATTAATGGATCTAAATACATGTTAAAGTATAATGAAATTAACTTTCTTATTATTGGTTAGTCAAATAATAGCATAATGATTGATTACTCAAATTTAATCTGTAATAAGAAAATTCTGAATAGGAACAAATACCAAGGTTACTACTAAAATGTATCTGTTATGATAATTAAAATAAAATATCTGTTTTGATTATATAAAAAAAGTATATAGGAGGCAGCAAGAATCGTGTCTAGTAGTAATAATTTGTAATTTGTTTAATTAGTTACTAAAAAAACAACTCAAAAATGTATACATAATTTGATATGGGTGTGATTTTCGAATAAAGAAACATTAATAAATGTTGTATAATTTGTAAATATTATGGTTGATGCAAATTATATGGGTTAAAAGCAAAATCTTCGAGGTGGAAACATAAAATAAAATATTAAAAACAAGAAATAAAGGGACAAGCTTTGGAAGTGAGGATATTATTGATACTACATTGGAAATGGAATACAAGACACAAACAAGAGGTTAGTACGTGCAGCGAATTGTTTTTGGGAAACCTGTGGGTATCATTGAAGACGTAGGACTATCTAAAAAAAGAAAAAAATTCATATTTGGAACAAGTTTTATGCTGACACTTACCAGAGAGGGATCGGAGCTGCAGTAATCCAGTACAGGAGTTAGGAGACTTGAAGTTGACAGCAGCAGGAGACAACGACAGGAATCCAGTATAGGATGTGGAAGTTTTGAAGTGGATGGCAATAAGGTGATGCTGAGAGTTTACATTCATCGCAGGTGATGCAGTTTGGATAAGGACCCAGCAGGTGTTTAAGTGCAGTCGGAGTGAGGATCCAGCTTGGAAGGATTTTGGCAGTATTAACAAGCAAAGTGTTAAATCAGGTTTGTGTTTTAAAAGGTTAAATGAAACATTTAAAAAGTTACAACCAGTAAGAAGGTATAAAAATATAATTGAATTTCATACTTACATAAGAGATTGGTGAAAGAATTGCATATTAGATCTTATTGTCAAAACCTTGATATTCGTTCTGAATTTTGATTAATTTGACGTTAGGTGTCAATTTTTTGAAAGTCAATGAACTGGCAATTAAACAAAGAGAATTTGACAAGTCAATCATTGGGTTACTATATATTGCGAACTACCTGAGAGAGTTTCATTAATAATATTGTAAAATACGGATTTGAATTGAAAGTTAAAAATAAAGGGCAAAAAAATACGATAATTTAAATAAATTTATCAGCTAGCATAACATAGC
Source organism: Agriotes lineatus (assembly GCA_940337035.1). NCBI lineage: Eukaryota > Metazoa > Arthropoda > Insecta > Coleoptera > Elateridae > Agriotes > Agriotes lineatus. The sequence continues at coordinate 153,733 of CALNHX010003077.1, read as the reverse complement.
AATATATTAACTACAGAAAGTTTTATTGTGTTACTATAATACCTAGTGTCGATCAAAATATAATAATTTAATACCTGATAAGCGTGCCAACACTAACAGGTGCTCAAAAACGGGCTTGGAATTAACTGCAGAGGTTGTAAACGCTGTAGGAGTGCTTTTGGAGCTTATTTAGCCATATAAAACGACTGTTTTAAATTTTTCTGCATCCAAAAAATTCAAGTTTAATAGTTTAGTATTAAGGTGCGTAAAACGCCGGAAACGCACTTTTTTCAATATATATTAACTAAAAAAAGTTTTATTGTGTTACTATAATACCTAGTGTCGATCAAAATATAATAATTTAATACCTGATAAGCGTGCTAACACTAACAGGTGCTCAAAAACGGGCTTGGAATTAATTGCAGACTTTGTAAACGCTGTAGGAGTGCTTTTGGAGCTTATTTAGCCATATAAAACTACTGTTCTAAATTTTTCTGCATCCAAAAAATTCAAGTTTAACAGTTTAGTATTAAGGTGCGTAAAACGTCTGAAAAGCACGTTTTATAATATATATTAACTACAGAAAGTTTTATTGTGTTACTATAATACCTAGTGTCGATCAAAATATAATATTTTAATACCCGATAAGCGTGCCAACACTAACAGGTGCTCAAAAACGGGCTTGGAATTAATTGCAGAGGTTGTAAACGCTGTAGGAGTGCTTTTGGAGCTTATTTAGCCATATAAAACTACTGTTTTAAATTTTTCTGCATCCAAAAAATTCAAGTTTAATAGTTTAGTATTAAGGTGCGTATAACGTCTGAAAAGCACGTTTTTCAATATATATTAACTACAGAAAGTTTTATTGTGTTACTATAATACCTAGTGTCGATCAAAATATAATAATTTAATACCCGATAAGCGTGCCAACACTAACAGGTGTTCAAAAACGGGCTTGGAATTAATTGCAGAGATTGCAAACGTTATAGGAGTGCTTTTGGAGCTTATTTAGCCATATAAAACTACTGTTTTAAATTCTTCTGCATCCAAAAAATTCAAGTTTAATAGTTTAGTATTAAGGTGCGTAAAACGTCGGAAACGCACTTTTTTCAATATATGTTAACTAAAAAAAGTTTTATTGTGTTACTATAATACCTAGTGTCGATCAAAATATAATAATTTAATACCTGATAAGCTTGCCAACACTAACAGGTGCTCAAAAACGGGCTTGGAATTAATTGCAGAGGTTGTAAACGCTGTAGGAGTGCTTTTGGAGCTTATTTAGCCATATAAAACTACTGTTTTAAATTTTTCTGCATCCAAAAAATTCAAGTTTAATAGTTTAGTATTAAGGTGCGTAAAACGTCGGAAAAGCACTTTTTTCAATATATATTAACTAAAGAAAGTTTTATTGTGTTACTATAATACCTAGTGTCGATCAAAATATAATAATTTAATACCTGATAAGCGTGCCAACATTAACAGGTGCTCAACAACGGGCTTGGAATTAATTACAGAGGTTGTAAACGCTGTAGGAGTGCTTTTGGAGCTTATTTAGCCATATAAAGTTACTGTTTTAAGTTTTTCTGCATCCAAAATATTCAAGTTTAATAGTTTAGTATTAAGGTGCGTAAAACCTCTGAAAAGCACGTTTTTCAATATTTATTAACTACAGAAGGTTTTATTGTGTTACTATAATACCTAGTGTCGATCAAAATATAATAATTTAATACCTGATAAGCGTGTCAACACTAACAGGTGCTCAAAAACGGGCTTGGAATTAATTGCAGAGGTTGTAAACGCTGTAGGAGTGCTTTTGGAGCTTATTTAGCCATATAAAGCTACTGTTATGGTTTTTCTGCATCCAAAAAATTCAAGTTTAATAGTTTAGTATTAAGGTGCGTAAAACGTCTGAAAACCACGTTTTTCAATATATATTAACTACAGAAAGTTTTATTGTGTTACTATAATACCTAGTGTCGATCAAAATATAATAATTTAATACCTGATAAGCGTGCCAACTCTAACAGGTGTTCGAAAACGGGCTTGGAATTAATTTCAGAGATTGTAAACGCTGTAGGAGTGCTTTTGGAGCTTATTTAGCCATATAAAACGACTGTTTTACATTTTTCTGCATCCAAAAAATTCAAGTTTAATAGTTTAGTATTAATGTGCGTAAAGCGTCGGAAACGCACTTTTTTCAATATATATTAACTACAGAAAGTTTTATTGTGTTACTATAATACCTAGTGTCGATCAAAATATAATAATTTAATAACCGATAAGCGTGCCAACACTAACAGGTGTTCAAAAACGGGCTTGGAATTAATTGCAGAGATTGTAAACGTTGTAGGAGTGCTTTTTAAGCTTAATTAGCCATATAAAGGGACTGTTTTAAATTTTTCTGCATCCAAAAAATGCAAGTTTAATAGTTTAGTATTAAGGTGCGTCAAACGTCGGAAAAGCACTTTTTTCAATATATATTAACTAAAGAAAGTTTTATTGTGTTACTATAATACCTAGTGTCGATCAAAATATAATAATTTAATACCCGATAAGCGTGCCAACACTAACAGGTGTTCAAAAACGGGCTTGGAATTAATTGCAGAGATTGTAAACGCTGTAGGAGTGCTTTTGGAGCTTATTTAGCAATATAAAACGACTGTTTTTAATTTTTCTGCATCCAAAAAATGCAAGTTTAATAGTTTAGTATTAAGGTGCGTAAAACGTCTGAAAAGCACGTTTTTCAATATATATTAACTAAAGAAAGTTTTATTGTGTTACTATAATACCTAGTGTCGATCAAAATATAATAATTTAATACCCGATAAGCGTGCCAACACTAACAGGTGTTCAAAAACGGGCTTGGAATTAATTGCAGAGATTGTAAACGCAGTAGGAGTGCTTTTGGAACTTATTTAGCAATATAAAACGACTGTTTTTAATTTTTCTGCATCCAAAAAATGCAAGTTTAATAGTTTAGTATTAAGGTGCGTAAAACGTCTGAAAAGCACGTTTTTCAATATATATTAACTAAAGAAAGTTTTATTGTGTTACTATAATACCTAGTGTCGATCAAAATATAATAATTTAATACCCGATAAGCGTGCCAACACTAACAGGTGTTCAAAAACGGGCTTGGAATTAATTGCAGAGGTTGTAAACGCTGTAGGAGTGCTTTTGGAGCTTATTTAGCTATATAAAACTACTGTTTTAAATTTTTCTGCATCCAAAAAATTCAAGTTTAATAGTTTAGTATTAAGGTGCGTATAACGTCTGAAAAGCACGTTTTTTAATATATATTAACTACAGAAAGTTTTATTGTGTTACTATAATACCTAGTGTCGATCAAAATATAATAATTTAATACCCGATAAGCGTGCCAACACTAACAGGTGTTCAAAAACGGGCTTGGAATTAATTGCAGAGATTGCAAACGTTATAGGAGTGCTTTTGGAGCTTATTTAGCCATATAAAACTACTGTTTTAAATTCTTCTGCATCCAAAAAATTCAAGTTTAATAGTTTAGTATTAAGGTGCGTAAAACGTCGGAAACGCACTTTTTTCAATATATGTTAACTAAAAAAAGTTTTATTGTGTTACTATAATACCTAGTGTCGATCAAAATATAATAATTTAATACCTGATAAGCTTGCCAACACTAACAGGTGCTCAAAAACGGACTTGGAATTAATTGCAGAGGTTGTAAACGCTGTAGGAGTGCTTTTGGAGCTTATTTAGCCATATAAAACTACTGTTTTAAATTTTTCTGCATCCAAAAAATTCAAGTTTAATAGTTTAGTATTAAGGTGCGTAAAACGTCGGAAAAGCACTTTTTTCAATATATATTAACTAAAGAAAGTTTTATTGTGTTACTATAATACCTAGTGTCGATCAAAATATAATAATTTAATACCTGATAAGCGTGCCAACATTAACAGGTGCTCAACAACGGGCTTGGAATTAATTACAGAGGTTGTAAACGCTGTAGGAGTGCTTTTGGAGCTTATTTAGCCATATAAAGTTACTGTTTTAAGTTTTTCTGCATCCAAAATATTCAAGTTTAATAGTTTAGTATTAAGGTGCGTAAAACCTCTGAAAAGCACGTTTTTCAATATTTATTAACTACAGAAGGTTTTATTGTGTTACTATAATACCTAGTGTCGATCAAAATATAATAATTTAATACCTGATAAGCGTGTCAACACTAACAGGTGCTCAAAAACGGGCTTGGAATTAATTGCAGAGGTTGTAAACGCTGTAGGAGTGCTTTTGGAGCTTATTTAGCCATATAAAGCTACTGTTATGGTTTTTCTGCATCCAAAAAATTCAAGTTTAATAGTTTAGTATTAAGGTGCGTAAAACGTCTGAAAACCACGTTTTTCAATATATATTAACTACAGAAAGTTTTATTGTGTTACTATAATACCTAGTGTCGATCAAAATATAATAATTTAATACCTGATAAGCGTGCCAACTCTAACAGGTGTTCGAAAACGGGCTTGGAATTAATTTCAGAGATTGCAAACGCTGTAGGAGTGCTTTTGGAGCTTATTTAGCCATATAAAACGACTGTTTTACATTTTTCTGCATCCAAAAAATTCAAGTTTAATAGTTTACTATTAATGTGCGTAAAGCGTCGGAAACGCACTTTTTTCAATATATATTAACTACAGAAAGTTTTATTGTGTTACTATAATACCTAGTGTCGATCAAAATATAATAATTTAATAACCGATAAGCGTGCCAACACTAACAGGTGTTCAAAAACGGGCTTGGAATTAATTGCAGAGATTGTAAACGTTGTAGGAGTGCTTTTTAAGCTTAATTAGCCATATAAAGGGACTGTTTTAAATTTTTCTGCATCCAAAAAATGCAAGTTTAATAGTTTAGTATTAAGGTGCGTCAAACGTCGGAAAAGCACTTTTTTCAATATATATTAACTAAAGAAAGTTTTATTGTGTTACTATAATACCTAGTGTCGATCAAAATATAATAATTTAATACCCGATAAGCGTGCCAACACTAACAGGTGTTCAAAAACGGGCTTGGAATTAATTGCAGAGCAGAGATTGTAAACGCTGTAGGAGTGCTTTTGGAGCTTATTTAGCAATATAAAACGACTGTTTTTAATTTTTCTGCATCCAAAAAATGCAAGTTTAATAGTTTAGTATTAAGGTGCGTAAAACGTCTGAAAAGCACGTTTTTCAATATATATTAACTAAAGAAAGTTTTATTGTGTTACTATAATACCTAGTGTCGATCAAAATATAATAATTTAATACCCGATAAGCGTGCCAACACTAACAGGTGTTCAAAAACGGGCTTGGAATTAATTGCAGAGATTGTAAACGCTGTAGGAGTGCTTTTGGAACTTATTTAGCAATATAAAACGACTGTTTTTAATTTTTTCTGCATCCAAAAAATGCAAGTTAATAGTTTAGTATTAAGGTGCGTAAAACGTCTGAAAAGCCACGTTTTTCAATATATATTAACTAAAGAAAGTTTTTATTGTGTTACTATAATACCTAGTGTCGATCAAAATTAATAATTTAATACCCGATAAGCGTGCCAACACTAACAGGTGTTCAAAAACGGGCTTGGAATTAATTGCAGAGGTTGTAAAACGCTGTAGGAGTGCTTTTGGAGCTTATTTAGCTATATAAAACTACTGTTTTGAATTTTTCTGCATCCAAAAAATGCAAGTTTAATAGTTTAGTATTAAGGTACGTAAAAACGTCTGAAAAGCACTTTTTTCAATATATATTAACTACAGAAAGTTTTATTGTGTTACTATAATACCTAGTGTCGATCAAAATATAGTAATTTAATACCTGATAAGCGTGCCACCACTAACAGGTGTTCAAAACGGGCTTGGAATTAATTTCAAAGATTGTAGACGCTGTAGGAGTGCCTTTGGTGCTTATTTAGCCATATAAAACTACCGTTTTAAATTTTCTGCATCCAAAAAATTCAAGTTTAATAGTTTAGTATTAAGGTGCGTAAAACGTCGGAAAACGCACTTTTTTCAATATATATTAACTAAAGAAAGTTTTATTGTGTTACTATAATACCTAGTGTCGATCAAAATATAATAATTTAAATACCTGATAAGCGTGCCAATACTAACAGGTGCTCAAAAACGGGCTTGGAATTAATTGCAGAGGTTGTAAACGCTGTAGGAGTGCTTTTGGAGCTTATTTAGCCATATAATACTACTGTTTAAAATTTTTTCTGCATCCAAAAAATTCAAGTTTAATAGTTTAGTATTAAGGTGCGTAAAACGTCTGAAAAGCAGGTTTTTCAATATATATTAACTACAGAAAGTTTTATTGTGTTACTATAATACCTAGTGTCGATCAAAATATAATAATTTAATACCTGATAAGCGTGCCAACACTAACAGGTGCTCAACAACGGGCTTGGAATTAATTGCAGAGATTGTAAACCGCTGTAGGAGTGCTTTTGTAGCTTATTTAGCCAATATAATGCTACTGTTTTAAGTTTTTCTGCATCCAAAAAATTCAAGTTTAATAGTTAGTATTAAGGTGCGTAAAAACGTCTGAAAATCACGTTTTTCAATATATATTAACTACAGAAATTTTTATTGTGTTACTATAATACCTAGTGTATATCAAAATATAATAATTTAATACCTGATAAACGTGCCAACACTAACAGGTGTTCAAAAACGGGTTTGGAATTAATTGCAGAGATTGTCAACGCTGTAGGAGTGCTTTGGAGCTTATTTAGCCATATAAAACTACTGTTTTAAATTTTTCTACATCCAAAAAATTCAAGTTTAATAGTTTAGTATTAAAGTGCGTAAAACGTCGGAAACGCACTTTTTTCAATATATATTAACTAAAGAAAGTTTTATTGTGTTACTATAATACCTAGTGTAGATCAAAATATAATAATTTAATACCTGATAAACCTGCACACTCCTAACAGGTGCTCAAAAACGGGCTTGGAATTAATTGCAGAGGTTGTAAACGTTGTAGAAGTGCTTTTGGAGCCTATTTAGCCATATAAAACTACTGTTTTAAATTTTTCTGCATCCAAAAAATTCAAGTTTAATAGTTTAGTATTAAGGTGCGTAAAACGTCTGAAAGCACGTTTTTTCAATATATATTAACAACAGAAAGTTTTATTGTACTACTATAATACCTAGTGTCGATCAAATATAATACCTAGCATTCACAGAGAATGCTATAAATGGCAATGAAAATTTTAATACATTCTGGACGTACGTTCAAAGAAAAAAGGAGACTGGCGGCAATGTCAAAACACATATTATATCAAATGGTGTGGCCTTAAATGATGCTGAGGCTGCAGGTGCATTTGGCCATTTTTTTCCAATCTGTTTACGTAAGTTCTACATATACATATGATACCGGGTCGTTGGATAATTTTGGTAGTGACTTAGACTTATTTCATGTTCAGGAAATTACGAGCGATGACTTTAGAAAAGCAATCAAAAAACTTAAAACCCAAGAAGGCCGCAGGGTCCAGACATGATCCCTCCATATATTGTGAAGGCTTGTGCTGATTGGCTAGAATTACCTTTACTGCATATTTTCAACTTGGCTATCAGTGCTACGTCATTTCCAGATGTATGGAAGGAGTCCATTGTTGTACCTCTACATAAATCGGGCTGCAAGTCAGACGTGAATAATTATCGTCCGATTGCTTTGCTTTCTGCTCCCGCTAATTATTAGAACAAATAATGCATAATAAATTATTCAATCATGTAAGACCTGCAATTTCTGATGCACAAGCATGGTTTTTTACCACACAAATCAACTGTAACTAATCTTTCAGTATTTACTAATCACATATATAAAGCATTGGAAGTTAAAGAACAAGTAGATGTGTTGTATACTGATTTTAAAATAGCTTTTGATAAGGTAGACCATAAAATTTTGTTGGAAAAAACTGGCCAGGTTTGGACTGTCCTGCAGCGCACTTAGGTTCTTTGCGTCGTATTTGAGATCTCGTTCATTTATAGTAAAATTTAATGGTAATACTTCTGGAAAGTTTACTGCAAACTCTGGTGCGCCCCAGGGTTCCAATTTGGGACCCTTGTTATTTTAAGTTTTTATAAATGATTTGCCGGATGTTGTTACACATTCACAATCTCTTCTATTTGCCGATGATCAAAAAATGCTTTGCAAAATAAAATCTTAAATGACTGTATATACCTACAAAATGATATAAACGAACTATTTCACTGGAGCCGTATAAATAACCTTCCATTGAACATCTCTAAATGCTTCATCTTAACATTTAGCCGGAGTAGAAATCCAATTCATTTTTCGTATAAAATTAATAATGTAGTAATTAAACGAGTACAAGAAGTAAGGGACCTGGGAGTGACGTATGACAGTTCATTATCTTTTAAAACTCATGTGCGTGGACATTGCTGCTATCTCTTATAGAAATTTAGGATTCATTATTAGACAGTCTCATCTTTTTAAAACATTAAAACCTTCAAAACTTTGTATTTTACACTAGTACGTCCCAAACTCGAGTATGCATCGACAGTGTGGCATCCTCATAATTTTGGTTTAATTAAACAAATTGAAATGGTACAAAATAAATTCTTACGTTACCTGTATTTAAGAAAATATAATTTATACCCGGACTATAAGTGTATTAGAACACTAAATCTTCGACATGAATTTGAAGTACAAAGTTTAAAATAATCGTAGAAATATTTTTCTTGCTCAGCTGGGTTATAAAACTTTGGAATAACTTAATTAATGAAAGCTATCTGTTATCTATAATGACGTTAAGAATTCCTGGAAGGGACACGAGGGCTGCGTCCTTATTTTATATACCTAAAGTATCGTATACATTTAACCTCGCCGTTTTTAAATTATGTTGAGATTACTTAATGAATTATGCCTATTAAATGATTTAGACTTGGGTTTTGCCATATAAAAAATTTATCAAGAGTCTTACTGTTCACTATTCCTATAATTAACTCTATTTGGTTTTGTTTGAATTTATTGAACATCTTTAAAAAAAAAAAAGCTTTTAATTTGCGTCTCCACCAATTTCTTGTCTTCCATTGTCTCCGGCTGTGATCTTGTTTGGTCGAACCCTGGTCTCTGTAAGTTATTATTATTCAAATAAAAATTATGTTTGTGGCAGTTGCCAGTGTGGATGCAGCTACTGTTTACTATCAATATTTACTTTTCTTGTTTATTTTTCACTACGGTGTGTTGTTAATTAGTTTGTACAATATAATCAGGATCCATGTAACTAGGTTTACAAGCTGTTTGGATCCCAATAAATAAATAAATAATAATTTAATACCTGGTAAGCGTGTCCCACCCGAGCAGATTGTCAAAAACTGGCTTAGAATTGATTGCTAAGGTTGTAAACGCTGTAGAAGTGCATTTGGAGCTTATTTAGCCATATAAAAACTGCTGTTTAAATGTTTCTGCATCCTAAAAGTTCAGGTTAAATAGTTTAGTATTACGGTGCATTAAAAACGTCTGAAAAGCACGTTTTTCAATAACTATTAAATGCATAAAATTGTATGTACTACTATAATACCTAGTGTCGATCAAAATATAATAATTTAATTACCTGATAAGCCTGCCAACACTAACAGGTGCTCAAAAACTGGCTTGGAATTAATTGCAGAGGTTGTAAACGCTGTAGCAGTGGTTTTGGTGCTTATTTAGCCATATAAAGCTACTGTTTTAAGTTTTTCTGCATCCAAAAAATTCAAGTTTAATAGTTTAGTATTAAGGTGCGTAAAAACGTCTGAAAAAGCAGGTTTTTCAATATATATTAACTACAGAAAGTTTTATTGTGTTACTATAATACCTAGTGTCGATTAAAATATAATAATTTAATATCTGATAAGCGTGCCAACACTAACAGGGTGCTCAAAAACGGGCTTGGAATTAATTGCAGAGGTTGTAAACCGCTGTAGGAGTGCTTTTGGAGCTTATTTAGCCATATAAAGCTACTGTTTTAAGTTTTTTCTGCATCCAAAAAATTCAAGTTTAATAGTTTAGTATTAAGGTGCGTAAAACGTCTGAAAAGCAGGTTTTTTCAATATATATTAACTACAGAAAGTTTTATTGTGTTACTATAATACCTAGTGTCGATTAAAATATAATAATTTAATATCTGATAAGCGTGCCAACACTAACAGGTGCTCAAAAACCGGCTTGGAATTAATTGCAGAGGTTGTAAACGCTGTAGGAGTGCTTTTGGAGCTTATTAGCCATATAAAAACTACTGTTTAAAATTTTTCTGCATCCAAAAAATTCAAGTTTAATAGTTTAGTATTAAGGTGCGTAAAAACGTCTGAAAAGCACTTTTTTCAATATATATTAACTAAAAAAAAGTTTTATTGTGTTACTATAATACCTAGTGTCGATCAAAATATAATAATTTAATACCTGATAAGCGTGCCAACACTAAGAGGTGCTCAAAAACGGGCTTGGAATTAATTGCAGACTTTGTAAACGTTTGTAGGAGTGCTTTTGGAGCTTATTTAGCCACATAAAACTACTGTTTAAAATTTTTCTGCATCCAAAAATTCAAGTTTAATAGTTTAGTATTAAGGTGCGTAAAAACGTCTGAAAGCACGTTTTTCAATATATATTAACTACAGAAAGTTTTATTGTGTTACTATAATACCTAGTGTCGATCAAAATATAATAATTTAATACCCTATAAGCGTGCCAACACTAACAGGTGCTCAAAAACGGGCTTGGAATTAATTGAAGAGGTTGTAAACGCTGTAGGAGTGGCTTTTGGTGCTTATTTAGCCATATAAAGCTACTGTTTTAAGTTTTTTCTGCATCCAAAAATTCAAGTGTAATAGTTTAGTATTAAGGGTGCGTTAAAAACGTTTTGAAAAGCAGGTTTTTTCAATATATATTAACTACAGAAGTTTTATTGTACTACTATAATACCTAGTGTCGATCAAAATATAATAATTTAATACCTGATAAGCGTGCCAACACTAACAGGGTGCTCAAAAACTGGTTTAGAATTGAATGCAAGCGTTGTAAACGCTGTAGAAGTGCATTTGGAGCTTCATTAGCCATATAAAAATGCTGTTTTAAATTTTTCTGCATCCAAAAAATTCAATTTTAATAGTTTAGTATTAAGGTACGTAAAAACGTCTGAAAAGCACTTTTTTCAATATATATTAACTAAAGAAAGTTTTATTGTGTTTCTATAATACCTAGTGTCGATCAAAATATAATAATTTAATACCTGATAAGCGTGCCACCACTAACAGGTGTTCAAAAACAGGCTTGCAATTAATTGCAGAGATTGTAAACGCTGTAGGAGTGCCTTTGGTGCTTATTTAGCCATATAAAACTACTGTTTTAAAATTTTCTGCAACCAAAAAATTCAAGTTTAATAGTTAGTATTAAGGTGCGTAAACGTCGGAAACGCACTTTTTTTCAATATATATTAACTAAAGAAAGTTTTATTGTGTTACTATAATACCTAGTGTCGATCAAAATATAATAATTTAATACCTGATAAGCGTGCCAACACTAACAGGTGCTCAAAAAACGGGCTTGGAATTAATTGCAGAGGTTGTAAACCGCTGTAGGAGTGCTTTTGGAGCTTATTTAGCCATATAAAACTACTGTTTAAAATTTTCTGCTTTTAAAAAAATTCAAGTTTAATAGTTTAGTATTAAGGAGCGTAAAAACGTCTGAAAAGCAGGTTTTTCAATATATATTAACTACAGAAAGTTTTATTGTGTTACTATAATACCTAGTGTAGATCAAAATATAATAATTTAATACCCGATAAGCGTGCCAACACTAACAGGTGCTCAAAAACGGGCTTGCAATTAATTGCAGAGGTTGTAAACCGCTGTAGGAGTGCTTTTGGTGCTTATTTAGCCATATAAAGCTACTGTTTTAAGTTTTTTCCGCATCCAAAAAATTCAAGTTTAATAGTTTAGTATTAAGGTGCGTAAAACGTCTGAAAAGCCGGTTTGTCAATATATATTAACTACAGAAAGTTTTATTGTACTACTATAATACCTAGTGTCGATCAAAATATAATAATTTAATACCTGATAAGCCGTGCCAACACTAACAGGTGCTCTAAAACTGGTTTAGAATTGAATGCAGGCGTTGTAAACGCTGTAGTAAGTGCATTTCGAGCTTCATTAGCCATATAAAAATGCTGTTTTAAATTTTTCTGCATCCAAAAATTCAAGTTTAATAGTTTAGTATTAAGGTGCGTAAAACGTCTGAAAAGCAGTTTTTTCAATATATATAACTACAGAAGGTTTTATTGTGTTACTATAATACCTAGTGTCGATCAAAATATAATAATTTAATACCTGATAAGCGTGCCAACATTAACAGGTGCTCAACAACGGGCTTGGAATTAATTGCAGAGATTGTAAACGCTGTAGGAATGCTTTTGGAGCTTATTTAGCCAATATAAAGCTACTGTTTTAAGTTTTCTCTGCATCCAAAAAATTCAAGTTTAATAGTTTAGTATTAAGGTGCGTAAAACGTCTGAAAAAGCACGTTTTTCAATATATATTAACTACAGAAATTTTTCTTGTGTTACTATAATACCTAGTGTATATCAAAATATAATAATTTAATACCTGATAAACGTGCCAACACTAACAGGTGTTCAAAAAACGGGTTTGGAATTAATTGCAGAGATTGTAAATGCTGTAGGAGTGCTTTTGGAGCTTATTTAGCCATATAAAACTACTGTTTTAAATTTTTCTACATCCAAAAAATTCAAGTTTAATAGTTTAGTATTAAAGTGCGTAAAACGTCATAAACGCACTTTTTTCAATATATATTAACTAAAGAAAGTTTTATTGGGTTACTATAATACCTAGTGTCGATCAAAATATAATAATTTAATACCTGATAAACCTGCACACTCTAACAGGTGCTCAAAAACGGGCTTGGAATTAATTGCAGAAGTTGTAAACGTTGTAGAAGTGCTTTTGGAGCTTATTTAGCCATATAAAACTACTGTTTTAAATTTTTCTGCATCCAAAAAATTCAAGTTTAATAGTTTAGTATTAAGGTGCGTAAAACGTCTGAATAGCACGTTTTTCAATATATATTAACAACAGAAAGTTTTATTGTGTTACTATAATACCTAGTGTCGATCAAAATATAATAATTTAATACCTGGTAAGCGTGTCCACCCGAGCAGATTGTCAAAAACTGGCTTAGAATTGATTGCTAAGGTTGTAAACGCTGTAGAAGTGCATTTGGAGCTTATTTAGCCATATAAAACTGCTGTTTAAATGTTTCTGCATCCTAAAAGTTCAGGTTAAATAGTTTAGTATTACGGTGCATTAAAACGTCTGAAAAGCAGGTTTTTCAATAACGATTAAATGCATAAAATTGTATGTACTACTATAATACCTAGTGTCGATCAAAATATAATAATTTAATACCTGATAAGCGTGCCAACACTAACAGGTGCTCAAAAACGGGCTTGGAATTAATTGCAGAGGTTGTAAACGCTGTAGGAGTGGTTTTGGTGCTTATTTAGCCATATAAAGCTACTGTTTTAAGTTTTTCTGCATCCAAAAAATTCAAGTTTAATAGTTTAGTATTAAGGTGCGTAAAACGTCTGAAAAGCAGGTTTTTCAATATATATTAACTACAGAAAGTTTTATTGTGTTACTATAATACCTAGTGTCGATTAAAATATAATAATTTAATACCTGATAAGCGTGCCAACATTAACAGGTGCTCAACAACGGGCTTGGAATTAATTGCAGAGGTTGTAAACGCTGTAGGAGTGCTTTTGGAGCTTATTTAGCCATATAAAGCTATTGTTTTAAGTTTTTCTGCATCCAAAAAATTCAAGTTTAATAGTTTAGTATTAAGGTGCTTAAAACGTCGGAAAAGCACGTTTTTCAATATATATTAACTACAGAAAGTTTTATTGTGTTACTATAATACCTAGTGTCGATCAAAATATAATAATTTAATACCTGATAAGCGTGCCAACACTAACAGGTGCTCAAAAACGGGCTTGGAATTAATTGCAGACTTTGCAAACGCTGTAGGAGTGCTTTTGGAGCTTATTTAGCCATATAAAACTACTGTTTTAAATTTTTCTGCATCCAAAAAATTCAAGTTTAATAGTTTAGTATTAAGGTGCGTAAAACGTCGGAAAAGCACTTTTTTCAATATATATTAACTAAAGAAAGTTTTATTGTGTTACTATAATACCTAGTGTCGATCAAAATATAATAATTTAATACCCGATAAGCGTGCCAACACTAACAGGTGCTCAAAAACGGGCTTGGAATTAATTGCAGAGGTTGTAAACGCTGTAGGAGTGCTTTTGAAGCTTATTTAGCCATATAAAACTACTGTTTTAAATTTTTCTGCATCCAAAAAATTCAAGTTTAATAGTTTAGTATTAAGGTGCGTAAAACGTCTGAAAAGCACGTTTGTCAATATATATTAACTACAGAAAGTTTTATTGTGTTACTATAATACCTAGTGTCGAACAAAATATAATAATTTAATACCCGATAAGCGTGCCAACACTAACAGGTGCTCAAAAACGGGCTTGCAATTAATTGCAGAGGTTGTAAACGCTGTAGGAGTGCTTTTGGTGCTTATTTAGCCATATAAAGCTACTGTTTTAAGTTTTTCCGCATCCAAAAAATTCAAGTTTAATAGTTTAGTATTAAGGTGCGTAAAACGTCTGAAAAGCCGGTTTTTCAATATATATTAACTACAGAAAGTTTTATTGTACTACTATAATACCTAGTGTCGATCAAAATATAATAATTTAATACCTGATAAGCGTGCCAACACTAACAGGTGCTCAAAAACTGGTTTAGAATTGAATGCAGGCGTTGTAAACGCTGTAGTAGTGCATTTCGAGCTTCATTAGCCATATAAAAATGCTGTTTTAAATTTTTCTGCATCCAAAAAATTCAAGTTTAATAGTTTAGTATTAAGGTACGTAAAACGTCTGAAAAGCACTTTTTTCAATATATATTAACTAAAAAAAGTTTTATTGTGTTACTATAATAACTAGTGTCGATCAAAATATAATAATTTAATACCTGATAAGCGTGCCACCACTAAAAGGTGTTCAAAAACGGGCTTGGAATTAATTGCAGAGATTGTAAACGCTGTAGGAGTGCCTTTGGTGCTTATTTAGCCATATAAAACTACTGTTTTAAATTTTCTGCATCCAAAAAATTCAAGTTTAATAGTTTAGTATTAAGATGCGTAAAACGTCTTAAACGCACTTTTTTCAATATATATTAACTAAAGAAAGTTTTATTGTGTTACTATAATACCTAGTGTCGATCAAAATATAATAATTTAATACCTGATAAGCGTGCCAACACTAACAGGTGCTCAAAAACGGGCTTGGAATTAATTGCAGAGGTTGTAAACGCTGTAGGAGTGCTTTTGGAGCTTATTTAGCCATATAAAACTACTGTTTAAAATTTTTCTGCATCCAAAAAATTCAAGTTTAATAGTTTAGTATTAAGGTGCGTAAAACGTCTGAAAAGCAGTTTTTTCAATATATATTAACTACAGAAGGTTTTATTGTGTTACTATAATACCTAGTGTCGATCAAAATATAATAATTTAATACCTGATAAACCTGCACACTCTAACAGGTGCTCAAAAACGGGCTTGGAATTAATTGCAGAAGTTGTAAACGTTGTAGAAGTGCTTTTGGAGCTTATTTAGCCATATAAAACTACTGTTTTAAATTTTTCTGCATCCAAAAAATGCAAGTTTAATAGTTTAGTATTAAGGTGCGTAAAACGTCTGAAAAGCACGTTTTTCAATATATATTAACAACAGAAAGTTTTATTGTGTTACTATAATACCTAGTGTCGATCAAAATATAATAATTTAATACCTGGTAAGCGTGTCCACCCGAGCAGATTGTCAAAAACTGGCTTAGAATTGATTGCTAAGGTTGTAAACGCTGTAGAAGTGCATTTGGAGCTTATTTAGCCATATAAAACTGCTGTTTAAATGTTTCTGCATCCTAAAAGTTCAGGTTAAATAGTTTAGTATTACGGTGCATTAAAACGTCTGAAAAGCAGGTTTTTCAATAACGATTAAATGCATAAAATTGTATGTACTACTATAATACCTAGTGTCGATCAAAATATAATAATTTAATACCTGATAAGCGTGCCAACACTAACAGGTGCTCAAAAACGGGCTTGGAATTAATTGCAGAGGTTGTAAACGCTGTAGGAGTGGTTTTGGTGCTTATTTAGCCATATAAAGCTACTGTTTTAAGTTTTTCTGCATCCAAAAAATTCAAGTTTAATAGTTTAGTATTAAGGTGCGTAAAACGTCTGAAAAGCAGGTTTTTCAATATATATTAACTACAGAAAATTTTATTGTGTTACTATAATACCTAGTGTCGATTAAAATATAATAATTTAATACCTGATAAGCGTGCCAACATTAACAGGTGCTCAACAACGGGCTTGGAATTAATTGCAGAGGTTGTAAACGCTGTAGGAGTGCTTTTGGAGCTTATTTAGCCATATAAAGCTATTGTTTTAAGTTTTTCTGCATCCAAAAAATTCAAGTTTAATAGTTTAGTATTAAGGTGCTTAAAACGTCGGAAAAGCACGTTTTTCAATATATATTAACTACAGAAAGTTTTATTGTGTTACTATAATACCTAGTGTCGATCAAAATATAATAATTTAATACCTGATAAGCGTGCCAACACTAACAGGTGCTCAAAAACGGGCTTGGAATTAATTGCAGACTTTGCAAACGCTGTAGGAGTGCCTTTGGAGCTTATATAGCCATATAAAACTACTGTTTTAAATTTTTCTGCATCCTAAAAATTCAAGTTTAATAGTTTAGTATTAAGGTGCGTAAAACGTCGGAAAAGCACTTTTTTCAATATATATTAACTAAAGAAAGTTTTATTGTGTTACTATAATACCTAGTGTCGATCAAAATATAATAATTTAATACCCGATAAGCGTGCCAACACTAACAGGTGCTCAAAAACGGGCTTGGAATTAATTGCAGAGGTTGTAAACGCTGTAGGAGTGCTTTTGAAGCTTATTTAGCCATATAAAACTACTGATTTAAATTTTTCTGCATCCAAAAAATTCAAGTTTAATAGTTTAGTATTAAGTTGCGTAAAACGTCTGAAAAGCACGTTTTTCAATATATATTAACTACAGAAAGTTTTATTGTGTTACTATAATACCTAGTGTCGAACAAAATATAATAATTTAATACCCGATAAGCGTGCCAACACTAACAGGTGTTCAAAAACGGGCTTGGAATTAATTGCAGAGATTGCAAACGTTATAGGAGTGCTTTTGGAGCTTGTTTAGCCATATAAAACTACTGTTTTAAATTTTTCTGCATCCAAAAAATTCAAGTTTAATAGTTTAGTATTAAGGTGCGTAAAACGTCTGAAAAGCACTTTTTTCAATATATATTAACTAAAGAAAGTTTTATTGTGTTACTATAATAACTAGTGTCGATCAAAATATAATAATTTAATACCCGATAAGCGTGCCAACACTAACAGGTGTTCAAAAACGGGCTTGGAATTAATTGCAGAGATTGTAAACGTTGTAGGAGTGCTTTTGGAGCTTATTTAGCCATATAAAACTACTATTTTAAATTTTTCTGCATCCAAAAAATTCAAGTTTAATAGTTTAGTATTAAGGTGCGTAAAACGTCTGAAAAGCACGTTTTTCAATATATATTAACTACAGAAAGTTTTATTGTGTTACTATAATACCTAGTGTCGATCAAAGTATAATAATTTAATACCCGATAAGCGTGCCAACACTAACAGGTGCTCAAAAACGGGCTTGGAATTAATTGCAGATTTTGTGAACGTTGTAGGAGTGCTTTTGGAGCTTATTTAGCCATATAAAACTACTGTTTTAAATTTTTCTGCATCCAAAAAATTCAAGTTTAATAGTTTAGTATTAAGGTGCGTAAAACGTCGGAAAAGCACTTTTTTCAATATATATTAATTAAAGAAAGTTTTATTGTGTTACTATAATACCTAGTGTCGATCAAAATATAATAATTTAATACCTGATAAGCGTGCCAACACTAACAGGTGCTGAAAAACGGGCTTGGAATTAATTGCAGAGGTTGTAAACGCTGTAGGAGTGCTTTTGGAGCTTATTTAGCCATATAAAACTACTGTTTTAAATTTTTCTGCATCCAAAAAATTCAAGTTTAATAGTTTAGTATTAAGGCGCGTAAAACGTCGGAAAAGCACTTTTTTCAATATATATTAACTAAAGAAAGTTTTATTGTGTTACTATAATACCTAGTGTCGATCAAAATATAATAATTTAATACCTTATAAGCGTGCCAACACTAGCAGGTGCTCAACAACGGGCTTGGAATTAATTGCAGAGGTTTTAAACGCTGTAGGAGTGCTTTTGGAGCTTATTTAGTCATATAAAGCTACTGTATTAAGTTTTTCTGCATCCAAAAAATTCAAGTTTAATAGTTTAGTATTAAGGTGCGTAAAACATCTAAAAAGCACGTTTTTCAATATATATTAACTACAGAAAGTTTTATTGTGTTACTATAATACCTAGTGTCGATCAAAATATAATAATTTAATACCTGCTAAGCGTGCCAACACTAACAGGTGTTCGAAAACGGGCTTGGAATTAATTGCAGAGATTGTAAACGCTGTAGGAGTGCCTTTGGAGCTTATTTAGCCATATAAAACGACTGTTTTACATTTTTCTGCATCCAAAAAATTCAAGTTTAATAGTTTAGTATTAAGGTGCGTAAATCGTCGGAAACGCACTTTTTTCAATATATATTAACTACAGAAAGTTTTATTGTGTTACTATAATACCTAGTGTCGGTCAAAATATAATAATTTAATACCCGATAAGCGTGCCAACACTAACAGGTGTTCAAAAACGGGCTTGGGATTAATTGCAGAGATTGTAAACGTTGTAGGAGTGCTTTTGGAGCTTATTTAGCAATATAAAAGGACTGTTTTAAATTTTTCTGCATCCAAAAAATGCAAGTTTAATAGTTTAGTATTAAGGTGCGTAAAACGTCGGAAAAGCACTTTTTTCAATATATATTAACTAAATAAAGTTTTATTGTGTTACTATCGAGAGATCCAAAAAAAAACTGTCCCTCAGCGGGCTGTGAAATTCAAACGTTTGAATACTTTGTTGGTAGCACTGTAAGTATACGTCAAATTCGAGGTTATCAGGTTAGGTTTTGCGTCGGTCTGTGTTAAATAACAAACACAACCTAACCTACTAACATCGAATTTGACATAGACTTACAGTGCTACCAACATGTTATTCAAAAGTTTGAATTTCACAGCCCGCTGAGGAACAGTTTTTTTTGGATCTCTCGATATAATACCTAGTGTCGATCAAAATATAATAATTTAATACCCGATAAGCGTGCCAACACTAACAGGTGTTCAAAAACGGGCTTGAAATTAATTGCAGAGATTGTAAACGCTGTAGGGGTGCTTTTGGAGCTTATTTAGCCATATAAAACGACTGTTTTAAATTTTTCTGCATCCAAAAAATGCAAGTTTAATAGTTTATTATTAAGGTGCGTAAAACGTCGGAAAATTACTTTTTTCAATATATATTAACTAAATAAAGTTTTATTGTTTTTCTATAATACCTAGTGTCGATCAAAATATAATAATTTAATACCTGGTAAGCGTGTCCAACCTAGCAGCTTGTCAAACACTGGTTTAGAAGTGATAAGCGTCCCAATACTAACAGGTGCTCATAAACGGGCTTGGAATTAATTAAAGAGGTTGTAAACCCTGTAGAAGTGCATTTGGAGCTTATTTAGCCATATAAAACTGCTGTCTTAAATGTTTCTGCATCCAAAAAATTCAGTTTAAATAGTTTAGTATTACGGTGCGTTAAAAAGGCTGAAAAGCACGTTTTTCAATAACTATTAACTGCATAAAATTTTATGAACTACTATAATACCTAGTGTCGATCAAAATATAATAATTTAATACCTAACAAACGTGCCAACACTACCAGGTGCTCAAAAACTGGTTTGGAATTGATTGCAGGCTTTGTAAACGCTGTAGGAGTGCATTTGGAGCTTAATTAGCTATATAAAAATGCTGTTTTAAATTTTTCTGCATCCAAAAAAATTCAGGTTCAAAGGTTTAGTATTAATGTGCGTTAAAACGCCATAAAAGCACGTGTTTCAGCAACTATTAACTACAGAAAATGTTAATGTACTCATATAATACCTAGTGTCGATCAAAATATAATAATTTTATCTTTCGTAAGCGTGCCACCACTAACTGGTGCTCAAAAACGGGCTTGGAATTAATTGCAGAGATTGTAAACACTGTAGGAGTGATTTTGGAGCTTATTTAGCCATATAAAACTACTATTTTAAATTTTTCTGCATCCAAAAAATTCAAGTTTAATAGTTTAGTATTAAGGTGCGTAAAACGTCTGAAAAGCACGTTTTTCAATATATATTAACTACAGAAAGTTTTATTGTGTTACTATAATACCTAGTGTCGATCAAAGTATAATAATTTAATACCCGATAAGCGTGCCAACACTAACAGGTGTTCAAAAACGGGCTTGGAATTAATTGCAGAGATTGTAAACGTTGTAGGAGTGCTTTTGGAGCTTATTTAGCCATATAAAACTACTATTTTAAATTTTTCTGCATCCAAAAAATTCAAGTTTAATAGTTTAGTATTAAGGTGCGTAAAACGTCTGAAAAGCACTTTTTTCAATATATATTAACTACAGAATGTTTTATTGTGTTACTATAATACCTAGTGTCGATCAAAGTATAATAATTTAATACCCGATAAGCGTGCCAACACTAACAGGTGCTCAAAAACGGGCTTGGAATTAATTGCAGAGATTGTGAACGTTGTAGGAGTGCTTTTGGAGCTTATTTAGCCATATAAAACTACTGTTTTAAATTTTTCTGCATCCAAAAAATTCAAGTTTAATAGTTTAGTATTAAGGTGCGTAAAACGTCGGAAAAGCACTTTTTTCAATATATATTAATTAAAGAAAGTTTTATTGTGTTACTATAATACCTAGTGTCGATCAAAATATAATAATTTAATACCTGATAAGCGTGCCAACACTAACAGGTGCTGAAAAACGGGATTGGAATTAATTGCAGAGGTTGTAAACGCTGTAGGAGTGCTTTTGGAGCTTATTTAGCCATATAAAACTACTGTTTTAAATTTTTCTGCATCCAAAAAATTCAAGTTTAATAGTTTAGTATTAAGGCGCGTAAAACGTCTGAAAAGCACTTTTTTCAATATATATTAACTAAAGAAAGTTTTATTGTGTTACTATAATACCTAGTGTCGATCAAAATATAATAATTTAATACCTTATAAGCGTGCCAACACTAACAGGTGCTCAACAACGGGCTTGGAATTAATTGCAGAGGTTTTAAACGCTGTAGGAGTGCTTTTGGAGCTTATTTAGTCATATAAAGCTACTGTTTTAAGTTTTTCTGCATCCAAAAAATTCAAGTTTAATAGTTTAGTATTAAGGTGCGTAAAACATCTAAAAAGCACGTTTTTCAATATATATTAACTACAGAAAGTTTTATTGTGTTACTATAATACCTAGTGTCGATCAAAATATAATAATTTAATACCTGCTAAGCGTGCCAACACTAACAGGTGTTCGAAAACGGGCTTGGAATTAATTGCAGAGATTGTAAACGCTGTAGGAGTGCCTTTGGAGCTTATTTAGCCATATAAAACGACTGTTTTACATTTTTCTGCATCCAAAAAATTCAAGTTTAATAGTTTAGTATTAAGGTGCGTAAATCGTCGGAAACGCACTTTTTTCAATATATATTAACTACAGAAAGTTTTATTGTGTTACTATAATACCTAGTGTCGGTCAAAATATAATAATTTAATACCCGATAAGCGTGCCAACACTAACAGGTGTTCAAAAACGGGCTTGGGATTAATTGCAGAGATTGTAAACGTTGTAGGAGTGCTTTTGGAGCTTATTTAGCAATATAAAAGGACTGTTTTAAATTTTTCTGCATCCAAAAAATGCAAGTTTAATAGTTTAGTATTAAGGTGCGTAAAACGTCGGAAAAGCACTTTTTTCAATATATATTAACTAAATAAAGTTTTATTGTGTTACTATCGAGAGATCCAAAAAAAAACTGTCCCTCAGCGGGCTGTGAAATTCAAACGTTTGAATACTTTGTTGGTAGCACTGTAAGTATACGTCAAATTCGAGGTTATCAGGTTAGGTTTTGCGTCGGTCTGTGTTAAATAACAAACACAACCTAACCTACTAACATCGAATTTGACATAGACTTACAGTGCTACCAACATGTTATTCAAAAGTTTGAATTTCACAGCCCGCTGAGGAACAGTTTTTTTTGGATCTCTCGATATAATACCTAGTGTCGATCAAAATATAATAATTTAATACCCGATAAGCGTGCCAACACTAACAGGTGTTCAAAAACGGGCTTGAAATTAATTGCAGAGATTGTAAACGCTGTAGGGGTGCTTTTGGAGCTTATTTAGCCATATAAAACGACTGTTTTAAATTTTTCTGCATCCAAAAAATGCAAGTTTAATAGTTTATTATTAAGGTGCGTAAAACGTCGGAAAATTACTTTTTTCAATATATATTAACTAAATAAAGTTTTATTGTTTTTCTATAATACCTAGTGTCGATCAAAATATAATAATTTAATACCTGGTAAGCGTGTCCAACCTAGCAGCTTGTCAAACACTGGTTTAGAAGTGATAAGCGTCCCAATACTAACAGGTGCTCATAAACGGGCTTGGAATTAATTAAAGAGGTTGTAAACCCTGTAGAAGTGCATTTGGAGCTTATTTAGCCATATAAAACTGCTGTCTTAAATGTTTCTGCATCCAAAAAATTCAGTTTAAATAGTTTAGTATTACGGTGCGTTAAAAAGGCTGAAAAGCACGTTTTTCAATAACTATTAACTGCATAAAATTTTATGAACTACTATAATACCTAGTGTCGATCAAAATATAATAATTTAATACCTAACAAACGTGCCAACACTACCAGGTGCTCAAAAACTGGTTTGGAATTGATTGCAGGCTTTGTAAACGCTGTAGGAGTGCATTTGGAGCTTAATTAGCTATATAAAAATGCTGTTTTAAATTTTTCTGCATCCAAAAAAATTCAGGTTCAAAGGTTTAGTATTAATGTGCGTTAAAACGCCATAAAAGCACGTGTTTCAGCAACTATTAACTACAGAAAATGTTAATGTACTCATATAATACCTAGTGTCGATCAAAATATAATAATTTTATCTTTCGTAAGCGTGCCACCACTAACTGGTGCTCAAAAACGGGCTTGGAATTAATTGCAGAGATTGTAAACACTGTAGGAGTGATTTTGGAGCTTATTTAGCCATATAAAACTACTATTTTAAATTTTTCTGCATCCAAAAAATTCAAGTTTAATAGTTTAGTATTAAGGTGCGTAAAACGTCTGAAAAGCACGTTTTTCAATATATATTAACTACAGAAAGTTTTATTGTGTTACTATAATACCTAGTGTCGATCAAAGTATAATAATTTAATACCCGATAAGCGTGCCAACACTAACAGGTGTTCAAAAACGGGCTTGGAATTAATTGCAGAGATTGTAAACGTTGTAGGAGTGCTTTTGGAGCTTATTTAGCCATATAAAACTACTATTTTAAATTTTTCTGCATCCAAAAAATTCAAGTTTAATAGTTTAGTATTAAGGTGCGTAAAACGTCTGAAAAGCACTTTTTTCAATATATATTAACTACAGAAAGTTTTATTGTGTTACTATAATACCTAGTGTCGATCAAAGTATAATAATTTAATACCCGATAAGCGTGCCAACACTAACAGGTGCTCAAAAACGGGCTTGGAATTAATTGCAGAGATTGTGAACGTTGTAGGAGTGCTTTTGGAGCTTATTTAGCCATATAAAACTACTGTTTTAAATTTTTCTGCATCCAAAAAATTCAAGTTTAATAGTTTAGTATTAAGGTGCGTAAAACGTCGGAAAAGCACTTTTTTCAATATATATTAATTAAAGAAAGTTTTATTGTGTTACTATAATACCTAGTGTCGATCAAAATATAATAATTTAATACCTGATAAGCGTGCCAACACTAACAGGTGCTGAAAAACGGGATTGGAATTAATTGCAGAGGTTGTAAACGCTGTAGGAGTGCTTTTGGAGCTTATTTAGCCATATAAAACTACTGTTTTAAATTTTTCTGCATCCAAAAAATTCAAGTTTAATAGTTTAGTATTAAGGCGCGTAAAACGTCTGAAAAGCACTTTTTTCAATATATATTAACTAAAGAAAGTTTTATTGTGTTACTATAATACCTAGTGTCGATCAAAATATAATAATTTAATACCTTATAAGCGTGCCAACACTAACAGGTGCTCAACAACGGGCTTGGAATTAATTGCAGAGGTTTTAAACGCTGTAGGAGTGCTTTTGGAGCTTATTTAGTCATATAAAGCTACTGTTTTAAGTTTTTCTGCATCCAAAAAATTCAAGTTTAATAGTTTAGTATTAAGGTGCGTAAAACATCTAAAAAGCACGTTTTTCAATATATATTAACTACAGAAAGTTTTATTGTGTTACTATAATACCTAGTGTCGATCAAAATATAATAATTTAATACCTGCTAAGCGTGCCAACACTAACAGGTGTTCGAAAACGGGCTTGGAATTAATTGCAGAGATTGTAAACGCTGTAGGAGTGCCTTTGGAGCTTATTTAGCCATATAAAACGACTGTTTTACATTTTTCTGCATCCAAAAAATTCAAGTTTAATAGTTTAGTATTAAGGTGCGTAAATCGTCGGAAACGCACTTTTTTCAATATATATTAACTACAGAAAGTTTTATTGTGTTACTATAATACTTAGTGTCGATCAAAATATAATAATTTAATACCTGATAAGCGTGTCAACACTAACAGGTGCTCAAAAATGGGCTTGGAATTAATAATAGAGGTTGTAAACACCGTAGGGGTGCTTTTGTAGCTTATTTAGCCATATAAAGCTACTGTTTTAAGTTTTTCTGCATCCAAAAAATTCAAGTTTAATAGTTTAGTATTAAGGTGCGTAAAACGTCTGAAAAGCACGTTTATCAAAATATATTAACTACAGAAAGTTTTATTGTGTTACTATAATACCTAGTGTCGATCAAAATATAATAATTTAATACCTGATAAGCGTGCCAACACTAACAGGTGCTCAAAAATAGGCTTGGAATTAATTGCAGAGGTTGTAAACACTGTAGGAGTGCTTTTGGAGCTTATATAGCCATATAAAACTACTGTTTTAAATTTTTCTGCATCCAAAAAATTCAAGTTTAATAGTTTAGTATTAAGGTGCGTAAAACGTCTGAAAAGCACGTTCTTCAATATATATTAACTACAGAAAGTTTTATTGTGTTACTATAATACCTAGTGTCGATTAAAATATAATAATTTAATACCTGATAAGCGTGCCAACATTAACAGGTGCTCAACAACGGGCTTGGAATTAATTGCAGAAGTTGTAAACGCTGTAGGAGTGCTTTTGGAGCTTATTTAGCCATATAAAGCTATTGTTTTAAGTTTTTCTGCATCCAAAAAATTCAAGTTTAATAGTTTAGTATTAAGGTGCTTAAAACGTCGGAAAAGCACGTTTTTCAATATATATTAACTACAGAAAGTTTTATTGTGTTACTATAATACCTAGTGTCGATCAAAATATAATAATTTAATACCTGATAAGCGTGCCAACACTAACAGGTGCTCAAAAACGGGCTTGGAATTAATTGCAGACTTTGCAAACGCTGTAGGAGTGCCTTTGGAGCTTATATAGCCATATAAAACTACTGCTTTAAATTTTTCTGCATCCTAAAAATTCATGTTTAATAGTTTAGTATTAAGGTGCGTAAAACGTCGGAAAAGCACTTTTTTCAATATATATTAACTAAAGAAAGTTTTATTGTGTAACTATAATACCTAGTGTCGATCAAAATATAATAATTTAATACCCGATAAGCGTGCCAACACTAACAGGTGCTCAAAAACGGGCTTGGAATTAATTGCAGAGGTTGTAAACGCTGTAGGAGTGCTTTTGAAGCTTATTTAGCCAAATAAAACTACTGTTTTAAATTTTTCTGCATCCAAAAAATTCAAGTTTAATAGTTTAGTATTAAGGTGCGTAAAACGTCTGAAAAGCACGTTTTTCAATATATATTAACTACAGAAAGTTTTATTGTGTTACTATAATACCTAGTGTCGAACAAAATATAATAATTTAATACCCGATAAGCGTGCCAACACTAACAGGTGTTCAAAAACGGGCTTGGAATTAATTGCAGAGATTGCAAACGTTATAGGAGTGCTTTTGGAGCTTGTTTAGCCATATAAAACTACTGTTTTAAATTTTTCTGCATCCAAAAAATTCAAGTTTAATAGTTTAGTATTAAGGTGCGTAAAACGTCTGAAAAGCACTTTTTTCAATATATATTAACTAAAGAAAGTTTTATTGTGTTACTATAATAACTAGTGTCGATCAAAATATAATAATTTAATACCCGATAAGCGTGCCAACACTAACAGGTGTTCAAAAACGGGCTTGGAATTAATTGCAGAGATTGTAAACGTTGTAGGAGTGCTTTTGGAGCTTATTTAGCCATATAAAACTACTATTTTAAATTTTTCTGCATCCAAAAAATTCAAGTTTAATAGTTTAGTATTAAGGTGCGTAAAACGTCTGAAAAGCACGTTTTTCAATATATATTAACTACAGAAAGTTTTATTGTGTTACTATAATACCTAGTGTCGATCAAAGTATAATAATTTAATACCCGATAAGCGTGCCAACACTAACAGGTGCTCAAAAACGGGCTTGGAATTAATTGCAGAGATTGTGAACGTTGTAGGAGTGCTTTTGGAGCTTATTTAGCCATATAAAACTACTGTTTTAAATTTTTCTGCATCCAAAAAATTCAAGTTTAATAGTTTAGTATTAAGGTGCGTAAAACGTCGGAAAAGCACTTTTTTCAATATATATTAATTAAAGAAAGTTTTATTGTGTTACTATAATACCTAGTGTCGATCAAAATATAATAATTTAATACCTGATAAGCGTGCCAACACTAACAGGTGCTGAAAAACGGGCTTGGAATTAATTGCAGAGGTTGTAAACGCTGTAGGAGTGCTTTTGGAGCTTATTTAGCCATATAAAACTACTGTTTTAAATTTTTCTGCATCCAAAAAATTCAAGTTTAATAGTTTAGTATTAAGGCGCGTAAAACGTCGGAAAAGCACTTTTTTCAATATATATTAACTAAAGAAAGTTTTATTGTGTTACTATAATACCTAGTGTCGATCAAAATATAATAATTTAATACCTTATAAGCGTGCCAACACTAGCAGGTGCTCAACAACGGGCTTGGAATTAATTGCAGAGGTTTTAAACGCTGTAGGAGTGCTTTTGGAGCTTATTTAGTCATATAAAGCTACTGTTTTAAGTTTTTCTGCATCCAAAAAATTCAAGTTTAATAGTTTAGTATTAAGGTGCGTATAACATCTAAAAAGCACGTTTTTCAATATATATTAACTACAGAAAGTTTTATTGTGTTACTATAATACCTAGTGTCGATCAAAATATAATAATTTAATACCTGCTAAGCGTGCCAACACTAACAGGTGTTCGAAAACGGGCTTGGAATTAATTGCAGAGATTGTAAACGCTGTAGGAGTGCCTTTGGAGCTTATTTAGCCATATAAAACGACTGTTTTACATTTTTCTGCATCAAAAAATTCAAGTTTAATAGTTTAGTATTAAGGTGCGTAAATCGTCGGAAACGCACTTTTTTCAATATATATTAACTACAGAAAGTTTTATTGTGTTACTATAATACCTAGTGTCGGTCAAAATATAATAATTTAATACCCGATAAGCGTGCCAACACTAACAGGTGTTCAAAAACGGGCTTGGGATTAATTGCAGAGATTGTAAACGTTGTAGGAGTGCTTTTGGAGCTTATTTAGCAATATAAGAGGACTGTTTTAAATTTTTCTGCATCCAAAAAATGCAAGTTTAATAGTTTAGTATTAAGGTGCGTAAAACGTCGGAAAAGCACTTTTTTCAATATATATTAACTAAATAAAGTTTTATTGTGTTACTATCGAGAGATCCAAAAAAAAACTGTCCCTCAGCGGGCTGTGAAATTCAAACGTTTGAATACTATGTTGGTAGCACTGTAAGTATACGTCAAATTCGAGGTTATCAGGTTAGGTTTTGCGTCGGTCTGTGTTAAATAACAAACACAACCTAACCTACTAACATCGAATTTGACATAGACTTACAGTGCTACCAACATGTTATTAAAAAGTTTGAATTTCACAGCCCGCTGAGGAACAGTTTTTTTTTGGATCTCTCGATATAATACCTAGTGTCGATCAAAATATAATAATTTAATACCCGATAAGCGTGCCAACACTAACAGGTGTTCAAAAACGGGCTTGAAATTAATTGCAGAGATTGTAAACGCTGTAGGGGTGCTTTTGGAGCTTATTTAGCCATATAAAACGACTGTTTGAAATTTTTCTGCATCCAAAAAATGCAAGTTTAATAGTTTATTATTAAGGTGCGTAAAACGTCGGAAAATTACTTTTTTCAATATATATTAACTAAAGAAAGTTTTATTGTGTTTCTATAATACCTAGTGTCGATCAAAATATAATAATTTAATACCTGGTAAGCGTGTCCAACCTAGCAGCTTGTCAAACACTGGTTTAGAAGT
Source organism: Agriotes lineatus (assembly GCA_940337035.1). Taxonomy (NCBI): domain Eukaryota; kingdom Metazoa; phylum Arthropoda; class Insecta; order Coleoptera; family Elateridae; genus Agriotes; species Agriotes lineatus. The sequence goes on along the minus strand of CALNHX010003077.1, from coordinate 124,925 downwards.
GATAAGCGTCCCAATACTAACAGGTGCTCATAAACGGGCTTGGAATTAATTAAAGAGGTTGTAAACCCTGTAGAAGTGCATTTGGAGCTTATTTAGCCATATAAAACTGCTGTCTTAAATGTTTCTGCATCCAAAAAATTCAGGTTAAATAGTTTAGTATTACGGTGAGTTAAAAAGTCTGAAAAGCACGTTTTTCAATAACTATTAACTGCATAAAATTTTATGAACTACTATAATACCTAGTGTCGATCAAAATATAATAATTTAATACCTAACAAACGTGCCAACACTAACAGGTGCTCAAAAACTGGTTTGGAATTGATTGCAGGCTTTGTAAACGCTGTAGGAGTGCATTTGGAGCTTAATTAGCTATATAAAAATGCTGTTTTAAATTTTTCTGCATCCAAAAAAATTCAGGTTCAAAGGTTTAGTATTAATGTGCGTTAAAACGCCATAAAAGCACGTGTTTCAGCAACTATTAACTACAGAAAATGTTAATGTACTCCTATAATACCTAGTGTCGATCAAAATATAATAATTTTATCTTTCGTAAGCGTGCCACCACTAACTGGTGCTCAAAAACGGGCTTGGAATTAATTGCAGAGATTGTAAACACTGTAGGAGTGATTTTGGAGCTTATTTAGCCATATAAAACTACTATTTTAAATTTTTCTGCATCCAAAAAATTCAAGTTTAATAGTTTAGTATTAAGGTGCGTAAAACGTCTGAAAAGCACGTTTTTCAATATATATTAACTACAGAAAGTTTTATTGTGTTACTATAATACCTAGTGTCGATCAAAGTATAATAATTTAATACCCGATAAGCGTGCCAACACTAACAGGTGTTCAAAAACGGGCTTGGAATTAATTGCAGAGATTGTAAACGTTGTAGGAGTGCTTTTGGAGCTTATTTAGCCATATAAAACTACTATTTTAAATTTTTCTGCATCCAAAAAATTCAAGTTTAATAGTTTAGTATTAAGGTGCGTAAAACGTCTGAAAAGCACTTTTTTCAATATATATTAACTACAGAAAGTTTTATTGTGTTACTATAATACCTAGTGTCGATCAAAGTATAATAATTTAATACCCGATAAGCGTGCCAACACTAACAGGTGCTCAAAAACGGGCTTGGAATTAATTGCAGAGATTGTGAACGTTGTAGGAGTGCTTTTAGAACTTATTTAGCCATATAAAACTACTGTTTTAAATTTTTCTGCATCCAAAAAATTCAAGTTTAATACTTTAGTATTAAGGTGCGTAAAACGTCGGAAAAGCACTTTTTTCAATATATATTAATTAAAGAAAGTTTTATTGTGTTACTATAATACCTAGTGTCGATCAAAATATAATAATTTAATACCTGATAAGCGTGCCAACACTAACAGGTGCTGAAAAACGGGCTTGGAATTAATTGCAGAGGTTGTAAACGCTGTAGGAGTGCTTTTGGAGCTTATTTAGCCATATAAAACTACTGTTTTAAATTTTTCTGCATCCAAAAAATTCAAGTTTAATAGTTTAGTATTAAGGCGCGTAAAACGTCGGAAAAGCACTTTTTTCAATATATATTAACTAAAGAAAGTTTTATTGTGTTACTATAATACCTAGTGTCGATCAAAATATAATAATTTAATACCTTATAAGCGTGCCAACACTAACAGGTGCTCAACAACGGGCTTGGAATTAATTGCAGAGGTTTTAAACGCTGTAGGAGTGCTTTTGGAGCTTATTTAGTCATATAAAGCTACTGTTTTAAGTTTTTCTGCATCCAAAAAATTCAAGTTTAATAGTTTAGTATTAAGGTGCGTAAAACATCTAAAAAGCACGTTTTTCAATATATATTAACTACAGAAAGTTTTATTGTGTTACTATAATACCTAGTGTCGATCAAAATATAATAATTTAATACCTGCTAAGCGTGCCAACACTAACAGGTGTTCGAAAACGGTCTTGGAATTAATTGCAGAGATTGTAAACGCTGTATGAGTGCCTTTGGAGCTTATTTAGCCATATAAAACGACTGTTTTACATTTTTCTGCATCCAAAAAATTCAAGTTTAATAGTTTAGTATTAAGGTGCGTAAATCGTCGGAAACGCACTTTTTTCAATATATATTAACTACAGAAGGTTTTATTGTGTTACTATAATACTTAGTGTCGATCAAAATATAATAATTTAATACCTGATAAGCGTGTCAACACTAACAGGTGCTCAAAAATGGGCTTGGAATTAATAATAGAGGTTGTAAACACCGTAGGGGTGCTTTTGTAGCTTATTTAGCCATATAAAGCTACTGTTTTAAGTTTTTCTGCATCCAAAAAATTCAAGTTTAATAGTTTAGTATTAAGGTGCGTAAAACGTCTGAAAAGCACGTTTATCAAAATATATTAACTACAGAAAGTTTTATTGTGTTACTATAATACCTAGTGTCGATCAAAATATAATAATTTAATACCTGATAAGCGTGCCAACACTAACAGGTGCTCAAAAATAGGCTTGGAATTAATTGCAGAGGTTGTAAACACTGTAGGAGTGCTTTTGGAGCTTATATAGCCATATAAAACTACTGTTTTAAATTTTTCTGCATCCAAAAAATTCAAGTTTAATAGTTTAGTATTAAGGTGCGTAAAACGTCTGAAAAGCACGTTCTTCAATATATATTAACTACAGAAAGTTTTATTGTGTTACTATAATACCTAGTGTCGATCAAAATATACTAATTTAATACCTGATAAGCGTTCCAACACTAACAGGTGCTCAAAAATGGGCTTGGAATTAATTACAGAGGTTGTAAACACTGTAGGGGTGCTTTTGTAGCTTATTTAGCCATATAAAGCTACTGTTTTAAGTTTTTCTGCATCCAAAAAATTCAAGTTTAATAGTTTAGTATTAAGGTGCGTAAAACGTCTGAAAAGCACGTTTTTCAATATATATTAACTACAGAAAGTTTTATTGTACTACTATAATACCTAGTGTCGATCAAAATATAATAATTTAATACCTGGTAAGCGTGTCAACACTAGCAGCTGCTCAAAAACTGGTTTAGAAGTGATTGCAAAGGTTGTAAACGCTTTAGGAGTGCATTTGGAGCTTATTTAGCCTTATAAAACTGCTGTATTAAATTTTTCTGCATCCAAAATATTCAAGTTTAATAGTTTAGTATTAAGGTGCGTAAAACATCTAAAAAGCACGTTTTTCAATATATATTAACTACAGAAAGTTTTATTGTGTTACTATAATACCTAGTGTCGATCAAAATATAATAATTTAATACCTGCTAAGCGTGCCAACACTAACAGGTGTTCGAAAACGGGCTTGGAATTAATTGCAGAGATTGTAAACGCTGTAGGAGTGCCTTTGGAGCTTATTTAGCCATATAAAACGACTGTTTTACATTTTTCTGCATCCAAAAAATTCAAGTTTAATAGTTTAGTATTAAGGTGCGTAAATCGTCGGAAACGCACTTTTTTCAATATATATTAACTACAGAAAGTTTTATTGTGTTACTATAATACCTAGTGTCGGTCAAAATATAATAATTTAATACCCGATAAGCGTGCCAACACTAACAGGTGTTCAAAAACGGGCTTGGGATTAATTGCAGAGATTGTAAACGTTGTAGGAGTGCTTTTGGAGCTTATTTAGCAATATAAAAGGACTGTTTTAAATTTTTCTGCATCCAAAAAATGCAAGTTTAATAGTTTAGTATTAAGGTGCGTAAAACGTCGGAAAAGCACTTTTTTCAATATATATTAACTAAATAAAGTTTTATTGTGTTACTATCGAGAGATCCAAAAAAAAACTGTCCCTCAGCGGGCTGTGAAATTCAAACGTTTGAATACTATGTTGGTAGCACTGTAAGTATACGTCAAATTCGAGGTTATCAGGTTAGGTTTTGCGTCGGTCTGTGTTAAATAACAAACACAACCTAACCTACTAACATCGAATTTGACATAGACTTACAGTGCTACCAACATGTTATTCAAAAGTTTGAATTTCACAGCACGCTGAGGAACAGTTTTTTTTGGATCTCTCGATATAATACCTAGTGTCGATCAAAATATAATAATTTAATACCCGATAAGCGTGCCAACACTAACAGGTGTTCAAAAACGGGCTTGAAATTAATTGCAGAGATTGTAAACGCTGTAGGGATGCTTTTGGAGCTTATTTAGCCATATAAAACGACTGTTTTAAATTTTTCTGCATCCAAAAAATGCAAGTTTAATAGTTTATTATTAAGGTGCGTAAAACGTCGGAAAAGTACTTTTTTCAATATATATTAACTAAAGAAAGTTTTATTGTGTTTCTATAATACCTAGTGTCGATCAAAATATAATAATTTAATACCTGGTAAGCGTGTCCAACCTAGCAGCTTGTCAAACACTGGTTTAGAAGTGATAAGCGTCCCAATACTAACAGGTGCTCATAAACGGGCTTGGAATTAATTAAAGAGGTTGTAAACCCTGTAGAAGTGCATTTGGAGCTTATTTAGCCATATAAAACTGCTGTCTTAAATGTTTCTGCATCCAAAAAATTCAGGTTTAATAGTTTAGTATTACGGTGCGTTAAAAAGTCTGAAAAGCACGTTTTTCAATAACTATTAACTGCATAAAATTTTATGAACTACTATAATACCTAGTGTCGATCAAAATATAATAATTTAATACCTAACAAACGTGCCAACACTAACAGGTGCTCAAAAACTGGTTTGGAATTGATTGCAGGCTTTGTAAACGCTGTAGGAGTGCATTTGGAGCTTAATTAGCTATATAAAAATGCTGTTTTAAATTTTTCTGCATCCAAAAAAATTCAGGTTCAAAGGTTTAGTATTAATGTGCGTTAAAACGCCATAAAAGCACGTGTTTCAGCAACTATTAACTACAGAAAATGTTAATGTACTCCTATAATACCTAGTGTCGATCAAAATATAATAATTTTATCTTTCGTAAGCGTGCCAACACTAACTGGTGTTCAAAAACGGGCTTGGAATTAATTGCAGAGATTGTAAACACTGTAGGAGTGATTTTGGAGCTTATTTAGCCATATAAAACTAATGTTTTAAATGTTTCTGCATCCAAAAAATTCAGGTTTAATAGTTTAGTATTAAGGTGCGTAAAACGTCTGAAAAGCACGTTTTTCAATATATATTAACTACAGAAAGTTTTATTGTACTACTATAACACCTAGTGTCGATCAAAATATAATAATTTAATACCTGGTAAGCGTGTCCAACCTAGCAGCTTGTCAAAAACTGGTTTAGAAGTGATTGCAGAGGTTGTAAACGCTATCGGAATGCATTTGGAGCTTATTTAGCCATATAAAACTGATATATAAAATTTTTCTGCATCCAAAAAATTCAAGTTTAATAGTTTAGTATTGAGGTGCGCTAAAACGTCTGAAAAGCCCGTTTTTCAATATATATTAACTACAGAAAGTTTTATTGTACTACTATAATACCTAGTGTCGATCAAAATATAATCATTTAATACCTGGTAAGCGTGTCCACCCTAGCAGCTTGTCAAAAACTTGTTTAGAAGTGATTGCAGAGGTTGTAAACGCTATCGGAGTGCATTTGGAGCTTATTTAGCCATATAAAACTGATATATAAAATTTTTCTGCATCCAAAAAATTCAAGTTTAATAGTTTAGTATTAAGGTGCGTAAAACGTCTGAAAAGCACGTTCTTCAATATATATTAACTACAGAAAGTTTTATTGTGTTACTATAATACCTAGTGTCGATCAAAATATACTAATTTAATACCTGATAAGCGTTCCAACACTAACAGGTGCTCAAAAATGGGCTTGGAATTAATTACAGAGGTTGTAAACACTGTAGGGGTGCTTTTGTAGCTTATTTAGCCATATAAAGCTACTGTTTTAAGTTTTTCTGCATCCAAAAAATTCAAGTTTAATAGTTTAGTATTAAGGTGCGTAAAACGTCTGAAAAGCACGTTTTTCAATATATATTAACTACAGAAAGTTTTATTGTACTACTATAATACCTAGTGTCGATCAAAATATAATAATTTAATACCTGGTAAGCGTGTCAACACTAGCAGCTGCTCAAAAACTGGTTTAGAAGTGATTGCAAAGGTTGTAAACGCTTTAGGAGTGCATTTGGAGCTTATTTAGCCTTATAAAACTGCTGTATTAAATTTTTCTGCATCCAAAATATTCAAGTTTAATAGTTTAGTATTAAGGTGCGTAAAACATCTAAAAAGCACGTTTTTCAATATATATTAACTACAGAAAGTTTTATTGTGTTACTATAATACCTAGTGTCGATCAAAATATAATAATTTAATACCTGCTAAGCGTGCCAACACTAACAGGTGTTCGAAAACGGGCTTGGAATTAATTGCAGAGATTGTAAACGCTGTAGGAGTGCCTTTGGAGCTTATTTAGCCATATAAAACGACTGTTTTACATTTTTCTGCATCCAAAAAATTCAAGTTTAATAGTTTAGTATTAAGGTGCGTAAATCGTCGGAAACGCACTTTTTTCAATATATATTAACTACAGAAAGTTTTATTGTGTTACTATAATACCTAGTGTCGGTCAAAATATAATAATTTAATACCCGATAAGCGTGCCAACACTAACAGGTGTTCAAAAACGGGCTTGGGATTAATTGCAGAGATTGTAAACGTTGTAGGAGTGCTTTTGGAGCTTATTTAGCAATATAAAAGGACTGTTTTAAATTTTTCTGCATCCAAAAAATGCAAGTTTAATAGTTTAGTATTAAGGTGCGTAAAACGTCGGAAAAGCACTTTTTTCAATATATATTAACTAAAGAAAGTTTTATTGTGTTACGATCGAGAGATCCAAAAAAAACTGTCCCTCAGCGGGCTGTGAAATTCAAACGTTTGAATACTATGTTGGTAGCACTGTAAGTATACGTCAAATTCGAGGTTATCAGGTTAGGTTTTGCGTCGGTCTGTGTTAAATAACAAACACAACCTAACCTACTAACATCGAATTTGACATAGACTTACAGTGCTACCAACATGTTATTCAAAAGTTTGAATTTCACAGCACGCTGAGGAACAGTTTTTTTTGGATCTCTCGATATAATACCTAGTGTCGATCAAAATATAATAATTTAATACCCGATAAGCGTGCCAACACTAACAGGTGTTCAAAAACGGGCTTGAAATTAATTGCAGAGATTGTAAACGCTGTAGGGGTGCTTTTGGAGCTTATTTAGCCATATAAAACGACTGTTTTAAATTTTTCTGCATCCAAAAAATGCAAGTTTAATAGTTTATTATTAAGGTGCGTAAAACGTCGGAAAAGTACTTTTTTCAATATATATTAACTAAAGAAAGCTTTATTGTGTTTCTATAATACCTAGTGTCGATCAAAATATAATAATTTAATACCTGGTAAGCGTGTCCAACCTAGCAGCTTGTCAAACACTGGTTTAGAAGTGATAAGCGTCCCAATACTAACAGGTGCTCATAAACGGGCTTGGAATTAATTAAAGAGGTTGTAAACCCTGTAGAAGTGCATTTGGAGCTTATTTAGCCATATAAAACTGCTGTCTTAAATGTTTCTGCATCCAAAAAATTCAGGTTTAATAGTTTAGTATTACGGTGCGTTAAAAAGTCTGAAAAGCACGTTTTTCAATAACTATTAACTGCATAAAATTTTATGAACTACTATAATACCTAGTGTCGATCAAAATATAATAATTTAATACCTAACAAACGTGCCAACACTAACAGGTGCTCAAAAACTGGTTTGGAATTGATTGCAGGCTTTGTAAACGCTGTAGGAGTGCATTTGGAGCTTAATTAGCTATATAAAAATGCTGTTTTAAATTTTTCTGCATCCAAAAAAATTCAGGTTCAAAGGTTTAGTATTAATGTGCGTTAAAACGCCATAAAAGCACGTGTTTCAGCAACTATTAACTACAGAAAATGTTAATGTACTCCTATAATACCTAGTGTCGATCAAAATATAATAATTTTATCTTTCGTAAGCGTGCCAACACTAACTGGTGTTCAAAAACGGGCTTGGAATTAATTGCAGAGATTGTAAACACTGTAGGAGTGATTTTGGAGCTTATTTAGCCATATAAAACTAATGTTTTAAATGTTTCTGCATCCAAAAAATTCAGGTTTAATAGTTTAGTATTAAGGTGCGCTAAAACGTCTGAAAAGCCCGTTTTTCAATATATATTAACTACAGAAAGTTTTATTGTACTACTATAATACCTAGTGTCGATCAAAATATAATAATTTAATACCTGGTAAGCGTGTCCACCCTAGCAGCTTGTCAAAAACTTGTTTAGAAGTGATTGCAGAGGTTGTAAACGCTATCGGAGTGCATTTGGAGCTTATTTAGCCATATAAAACTGATATATAAAATTTTTCTGCATCCAAAAAATTCAAGTTTAATAGTTTAGTATTAAGGTGCGCTAAAACGTCTGAAAAGCCCGTTTTTCAATATATATTAACTACAGAAAGTTTTATTGTACTACTATAATACCTAGTGTCGATCAAAATATAATAATTTAATACCTGGTAAGCGTGTCCACCCTAGCAGCTTGTCAAAAACTTGTTTAGAAGTGATTGCAGAGGTTGTAAACGCTATCGGAGTGCATTTGGAGCTTATTTAGCCATATAAAACTGATATATAAAATTTTTCTGCATCCAAAAAATTCAAGTTTAATAGTTTAGTATTAAGGTGCGTAAAACGTCTGAAAAGCACGTTCTTCAATATATATTAACTACAGAAAGTTTTATTGTGTTACTATAATACCTAGTGTCGATCAAAATATACTAATTTAATACCTGATAAGCTTTCCAACACTAACAGGTGCTCAAAAATGGGCTTGGAATTAATTACAGAGGTTGTAAACACTTTAGGGGTGCTTTTGTAGCTTATTTAGCCATATAAAGCTACTGTTTTAAGTTTTTCTGCATCCAAAAAATTCAAGTTTAATAGTTTAGTATTAAGGTGCGTAAAACGTCTGAAAAGCACGTTTTTCAATATATATTAACTACAGAAAGTTTTATTGTACTACTATAATACCTAGTGTCGATCAAAATATAATAATTTAATACCTGGTAAGCGTGTCCACCCTAGCAGCTTGTCAAAAACTTGTTTAGAAGTGATTCCAGAGGTTGTAAACGCTATCGGAGTGCATTTGGAGCTTTTTTAGCCATATAAAACTGATATATTAAATTTCTCTGCAACCAAAAAATTCAAGTTTGATTGTTTAGTATTAAGGTGCGTAAAACGTCCGAAAAGCTCGTTTTTCAATATATATTTACTACAGAAAGTTTTATTGTACTACTATAATACCTAGTGTCGATCAAAATATAATAATTTAATACCTGGTAAGCGTGTCAACACTAGCAGCTGCTCAAAAACTGGTTTAGAAGTGATTGCAAAGGTTGTAAACGCTTTAGGAGTGCATTTGGAGCTTATTTAGCCTTATAAAACTGCTGTATTAAATTTTTCTGCATCCAAAATATTCAAGTTTAATAGTTTAGTATTAAGGTGCTTAAAACGTCTGAAAAGCACTTTTTTCAATATATATTAACTAAAGAAAGTTTTATTGTGTTACTATAATACTTAGTGTCGATCAAAATATAATAATTTAATACCTGATAAGCGTGCCAACACTAACAGGTGCTCAAAAACTGGTTTAGAATTGAATGCAGGCGTTGTAAACGCTGTAGGAGTGCATTTGGAGCTTAATTAGCAATATAAAAATGCTGTTTTAAATTTTTCTGCATCCAAAAAATTCAGGTTCAATAGTTTAGTATTAAGGTGCGTAAAACGTCTGAAAAGCACGTGTTTTAATAACTAATAACAACAGAAAATGTTATTGTACTCCTATAATACCTAGTCTTCAAAATATAATAATTTTATCTTTGGTAAGCGTGCCAACACTAACAGGTGCTCAGAAACGGGCTTGGAATTAATTGCAGAGGTTGTAAACGCTGTAGGAGTGCTTTTGGAGCTTATATAGCCATATAAAACTACTGTTTTAAATTTTTCTGCATCCAAATAATTCAAGTTTAATAGTTTAGTATTAAGGTGCGTAAAACGTCTGAAAAGCACGTACTTCAATATATATTAACTATAGATGGTTTTATTGTGTTACTATAATACCTAGTGTCGATCAAAATATAATAATTTAATACCTGATAAGCGTGCCAACACTAACAGGTGCTCAAAAATGGGTTTGGAATTAATTGCAGAGGTTGTAAACGCTGTAGAAGTGCATTTGGAGCTTAATTAGCTATATAAAAATGCTGCTTTAAATTTTTCTGCATCCAAAAAAATTCAGGTTTAATAGTTTAGTATTAAGGTGCGTTAAAACGCCAGAAAAGCACGTGTTTCAGTAACTATTAACTACAGAAAATGTTATTGTACTCCTATAATACCTAGTGTCGATCAAAATGTAATAATTTTATCTTTGGTAATCGTGCCAACACTAAACGGTGCTCAAAAACGGGCTTGGAATTAATTACAGAGATTGTAAACGCTGTAGCACTGCTTTTGGAGCTTATTTAGCCATATAAAACTACTGTTTTAAATGTTTCTGCATCCAAAAAATTCAGGTTTAATAGTTTAGTATTAAGGTGCGTGAAACGTCTGAAATGCACGTTTTTCAATATATATTAACTACAGAAAGTTTTATTGTACTACTATAATACCTAGTGTCGATCAAAATATAATAATTTAATACCTGGTAAGCGTGTCCACCCGAGCAGCTTGTCAAAAACTGGTTCAGAAGTGATTGCAGAGGTTGTAAACGCTATAGGAGTCCATTTGGAGCTTATTTAGCCATATAAAGCTAATATATTAAATTTTTCTGCATCCAAAAAATTCAAGTTTAATAGTTTAATATTAAGGTGCGTTAAAACGTCTGAAAAGCACGTGTTTGAGCAACTAATAACTACAGAAAATGTTATTGTACTCCTATAATACCTAGTGTTCAAAATATAAAAATTTTATCTTTGATAAGCGTGCCAACACTAACAGGTGCTCAAAAACGGGCTTGGAATTAATTGTTGAGGTTGTAAAGGTTGTAGGAGTGCTTTTGGAGCTTATTTAGTCATATAAAGCTACTGTTCTAAGTTTTTCGGCATCCAAAAAATTCAAGTTTAATAGTTTACTATTAAGGTGCGTAAAACGTCTGAAAAGCACGTTTTTCTATATATATTAACTACAGAAAGTTTTATTGTGTTACTATAATACCTAGTGTGGATCAAAATATAATAATTTAATACCTGATAAGCGTGCCAACACTAACAGGTGCTCAAAAATGGGCTTGGAATTAATTGCAGAGGTTTTAAACGCTGTAGGAGTGCTTTTGGAGCTTATTTAGCCATATAAAACTACTGTTTTAAATTTTTCTGCATCCAAAAAATTCAAGTTTAATAGTTTACTATTAAGGTGCGTAAAACGTCTGAAAAGGACGTTTTTCAATATATATTAACTACAGAAAGTTTTATTGTACTACTATAATACCTAGTGTCGATCAAAATATAATAATTTAATACCTGGTAAGCGTGTCCACCCGAGCAGTTTGTCAAAAACTAGTTTAGAAGTGATTGCAGAGGTTGTAAACGCTATAGGGGTGCATTTCGAGCTCATTTAGCTATATAAAACTGATATATTAAATTTTTCTGCATCCAAAAAATGCAAGTTTAATAGTTTAGTTTTAAGGTGCGCCAAAACGTTGTAACATAAAAATAACTGGGGATATATTAAGACTGATACACGAGTTGCTCTAACGGCGCGTGTCCGCAAAATTTCTAAAATTTTCGAGGCCCTCGGTGTCAAGGCACTTTTGCCGAAGCCGTCTAAGCATACACACGCATTGTCTGCGGTACCAAAATTTTCCGAAGGGTTGCTCATGGCATATTTTAAGCACCCTAAAATTACCTTTTTAATACTAGAAACCGACCAACCGGTAAGAATATTTCTGTTGTTATTAAATTTCACTAAATAGTCGCGTGAAGGTTTCTAGTTTGGGGTTAAAGTTGGAGCCACGCACGCTTTAAATTATCCCAACCGCATCCACCCATCCTGGGGCGTCATTATGGCCTTTTTGCAAAATTGAAGCCAAGAGCTGCATGTTCCGAGGCACCTACATAACAGCTCAACATGAAGATTGGACTCGCAGTGTTAGAGCAATTCAGATAAGGCAAAGATAAGCTTTAACCTTCACTTTTAACGTCGATCGCAATATTAAAAACCATGTCTGTGTACTAACAACAACCATATTAAATTCGAATTATCCCTCAACCTGACTTTTATTCAACCCACTACCTACCTCCGCAAAGGTAGCTGCCGTGGCATATGAAATAAATAATTTTCGTGTTACACTAAAATGGCGCCCATATGCGTGATGGCCAGGTTGAAGAATTAATTTGAATAAAAATTATAGATTTATATATAAAATTTTGCAATTAATGTTAACCTATTTCACTAGTTTCTCGAAATTTAATTTGTTCTGCAATAATTTTTGACCACAAAACGAGTACCGTAAAAATATGGTAATTTCACCTAATTGGCAAAGGCAAAAGTTGTTCATTAAATTTTCGTAATTAGTCTAATTGTGATTTAGTTGTAAATACGTGTCTAACAAAATTTTTGCACCCACAGTATTATTGTTATACCTGGCGCGCAAATTGTTAAGCGCATTTGGTACTTATCTGTCAAGACAGACAGGCTGGTTGATGATTACCTTTTTGTTGCTCCTTAAATTTAAAATTATGTGCTCAAAGATTAAAAGCGTTATTTAGTAACGTAATATTATTTTCTACATTTAATGATATGTGTGACTACTGAATTTATCGCTAATTAATTATTTTGAAGTTTGCGATTATAATTTCCTTAACATTATTAAACCAAAAGTACTTAGTCAAGGATGTCTCGTTTACGTCCAAATTTCTTAATAATCGACGAGTTAGATTACGAACTACGTATACGCAGCATCACTACTGTTAGAGATATAGCTAGTAAACGCAAAATTTAACCCGAGCTTTAGATTCAGAAAGATTTCGCAATATCGTACTTGAAGATTCGTTATACAATGCAGAGGCGGAAAGAGCGGCTGTTACGGCGATTTTAAACTCAATTAAAAATTTGGTAGAGGAATTCGATGGACCCGAATCGGATTCAATGTTTATACGTATTGAAACTAGGTTACTGCATCTAACCGAGCGTGTTAAGCGAATGCCCGTAAAAGATGAGGACGCAGATATGCTTTCTTTTAAGAACGAATCATACGCCAGTTGTTTAGAAGTAGAAGCGGATTTGTATGAAAAACTTAAGAGAACAGCTTTGAACCAAAATCAACCAGTGGCTACAACTTCTTCGGCATGTAATTTAAATATACCGCCTACATTACTTGCTACTGAAGTAAAGAAATCGTGTCCAGTATATAAATGGGGAGTAGTTTTCGATGGGAGTTCTACTAGTGTACATTCATTTTTAGCTACTATTGATGAATTGTGCGTATCGCGAAACGTTAGCTATAAAGAATTGTATAATTGCGCGATTGAATTATTTACGGGAAACGCACGAAATTGGTTTCGAGCGATAAAATCATCAGTATCCGATTGGCCTTCACTTGTAGAAATTTTAAAACGAGACTATTTACCTAGCGATTATGAAGATAGATTGTGGGATGAAATTAAGTCGCGAACACAAGGACCTAAAGAACCGGTGCACGTTTACATATCATCCATGGACGCGCTATTTAAACGATTACCTAGGGAACCAGCTGACTACACTCGCTTGAAATATATTAAGAAAAACTTATTACCGCGTTACACCGATAGACTTGCATTAACAGAAATCAACTCTTTAACGGAACTCATTAAATTATGCAAACGTATAGATGAATCTTTAGCACTTAAAGATAGATACCATCCACCTCCAAAACCCAAAGACGTTTTAGAACCAGACTTAGCGTATCTAGAAAATAATCAATTTCAAAATCATAATGTTAAAAGGTCGGAAATCTCTATGGTAACGTGTTGGAATTGTCAAGGGGGAAATCACACACATCGGTACTGTAGGAGTAAACGAAAACAGTTTTGTTTTAAATGTGGTGCTCCAGGTTGTACTGTTGCGACTTGCAGAAAATGCTCGAATAGAAACAATCCAAAAAAACTAATTTTTGGGGCGGCAGTTGACGGCCGTTCTCCGCCTCTTCGTGTGACTCAGGCCAAACCAAATAATTCCTACGTAATAACTTCTAACAATAAAGAATATTTTAATAGGAGGTCTAATGTTAATAATTTAAATCGCAAAAATTGTGTTAAATATGAGAAACCTAAGTTGTCTCGAACAGAATGGGGTTCTTGGATAGCCAAGGTTAAAATTTTTTATAAATGTTCTGAAGTTGGCCCCGTATTTTGCAGTAAGCTTCATGATAACCGTCCGTATATCAGTATTTCAATTTTGAATCATAATGTGACAGCACTATTAGATTCGGGTGCAAATAAAACCATCGTTGGGAAAAGGGGTTTAGCTATTTTAAATTACTTAGGTATTAAAACTAGGAAACCCAAAGAAAAATATGTGACGACTGCAGACGGAAAACGTCAAGTGATTAGAGGTTCAGTTTTACTACCCGTACTTATCGGAGCTACTTGTAAATTGGTACAAGCCTTAGTTGTCCCTTCGGTCGACCATAACTTTATTCTTAGGTCAGATTTTTGCAAATTATTTGAATTAATTGTAGATTTTAAAAATAATTCGTGGGATATTCAAAGTAAAACGCGTAATTTTGAAATTAATGTTCTTTCACCAGCTAATATTGATGAGTCGTTTAGTTCAAGTTTTAAAGAAACTTTTTCCAACTGTAAACTCTCTCAAATAGAGAAAGTTAAGGCAGAATTTGAAACTATCAGCAGTGAAGAAAAACTAGGGAAAATGATAGGGTTGTACATCACATAGATACGGGGGATGCCAAACCCATAAAGCAAAGACAGTACCGTATGTCACCATACATTTTAGCCCATCTTAATAAGGAATTAGACAAAATGCTAGAGTTAGGAGTGGTAGAGCCATCTTTTAGTAGTTGGTCGTCGCCCGTACTGCTAGTAAAAAAACAATCGGGGGAGTTTCGTTTTTGTTTTGACGGGAGGCAATTGAATGCGGTTACCAAACGGGACTGTTATTCTTTACCTCAGGTAGATCGCATTCTGGATTCGTTAAGGGACGCAAAGTATATTTCATCAATCGATTTACGCAGCGCATTTTGGCAGATCCCTCTAGATAAAGTATCTAAAGAAAAAACGGCATTTTAGGTGCCAGGCAGAGGTCTCTTTCATTTCACTGTCCTACCTTTCGGTCTTTCTAACTCGGAGCAAGTTCAACAACGATTAATGGACGTTATTTTCGGACCCGAACTAGAACCTAAAGTATTCGTGTACCTTGACGACATTATAGTTACTTCATCATCTTTCAAAGAGCACGTTAAGATACTTACGGAGGTTGGTACGCGTTTACATAACGCTAACCTAACCATAAATTTAAAGAAGTGTAAATTTTTCTGTTCAACTTTGAAGTATTTGGGTTTTATAGTCGACGGAGGCGGTCTCAGAACCGATCCCGAAAAAGTCGAGGCAATGGTAAATTATCCCAGACCTCGAACTACCAGCGAAATTAAGCGTTTTGTAGGGATGTGCGGCTGGTATAGGCGCTTCATACCGCATTTCTCAACGTTAATGTCGCCAATTAATGATCTATTGAAAGGCAAACAAAAACGACAAACCGTAATCTGGAATGAGAAAGCTAAATCCGCGTTTATAACTATTAAACAAGCTTTAATTTCGGCACCTATTTTAACATCGCCCGATTTTTCCCTACCATTTGTTATTCAGTGCGATGCTTCCGATACCGGCTTAGGAGGAGTACTTACGCAAATGCAGGACGGTGAAGAAAAAGTTATTTCATTCGTTAGTAGAAGCCTAAATAAAGCAGAACGTAATTACAGCGTGACGGAACGCGAATGTCTGGCAGTTATTTTTTGCATTGATAAATTTCGACCCTATATAGAGGGCACCAAATTAACTGTAGTTACGGACCATTACTCACTTCTTTGGTTAAAGAGAATGAAGGAACCCACAGGCAAATTAGCCCGCTGGTCTGTTAAACTGCAACAGTTTAATTACGAGTTAGTTCATAGAAAAGGCAAGTTTAACATTGTACCTGATGCATTGTCGCGCGCTGTTCCTAACGAGGTTAACGTCGTAGGGATCGAGTTGAAACGTTCAGATCCGTGGTATTTGAAAATGAAAAGTAAAATCATTAACAACCCTGATTTATATTACCATTGGAAAATTGAAGATGGTTATATCTATAAACATGTTTCTTCGAAAATACCTTTAAAAACCAATATAACTGATTGGAAATTACTGGTTCCGAATGCTGATAGGCGTAATATAATTAAACGTTACCATGACGAACCGACGGCGGCTCATCTAGGGTATTATAAAACCGTAGGTAGAGTTACAGAACAGTATTATTGGCCGAAAATGCGTAGGAACATATTACGTTATATAAGAGCTTGTAAAACCTGCAATGAACAAAAATCTCCGAATTCTAAGGGTTTTGGCCTTATGGGACGCGAGAAAAAGGCACGTTATCCATGGCAAATGATATCCGTCGATATTATGGGCCCTTTCCCCAGATCCTCCAAAGGGTATTGTTATATTTTAGTTGTATCCGACTGGTTGACTAAATATGTTTTACTCCATCCTCTTCGAAACGCGACAGCCCAAGCTATTGTTAATTTCATGGAAGATCAAGTATTTTTAGTTTACGGAGTTTCTCAAATCATTTTATGAGATAACGGTACTCAATTCGCAGGATCATTGTTTAAAAAATTGGCTAAACAGTACAAAGTACAGAAAATCTAGTACAATGCGTATTACCACCCACAAGTTAATCCTGTAGAACGTATAAATCGTACGATAGGAACGGCTATTAGAAGCTATATTGGGAAAAAACACCAAGATTGGGATAAGGAATTAGCAAAGATAGCGTATGCTATTAGAACCGCGAAACATGAAGTTACGGGATATAGTCCCGCCTCGGGCGAGTTTTATGGGAAAATCGAGTCAACTGCCGAAGTAGACTTGCAACCTATCGATAGGAAAATTTTAGCAGATGAACTAGGTCATCTTCGCGACATTTACGAAGACATTCAGAGGAAGCTTTCTGAATCTTATCGGCGGAATTCAGAGCGATATAATTTACGGAAACGGGATATAGAATACCAAATTGATGATAAAGTTTGGAAAAGAAATAAGGTGCTCTCAGATGCAGCTAATAGGTTTTCAGCTAAATTAGCACCCAAGTACGTTTTGTGTACCATTAAACGAAAAATTGGAAATTTAGTTTATGATTTACTAAATGTTGACGGCAGCGATGCTGGCCGTTGGCATGTCAAAGACTTGAAACCATACTTCGGATCTAGCTCGGACGTATCTGTCAATTAGTTTATGTGAAATTGGCTTTGGCCTCGGTAAATGATGTTTTTTCTATTTGGTGATTTTTTGCGCTCCTTTTGGTTTTGGTAATGGTAGGGACCTTCCTGATTTAAGACTTTTTCTCGAATTTGACTCTACCGATTTTGTTCTCACCATTTGGGTTTGTTGTACGCGACGTTACACATAAAACTACCGTTGCTAAATACCGCTTTGATCAATAAAATGAGATTTGTAATCATCTAAAATGTATTAGCTATTTGTTTAGCTACTGGTAATCATTTACTGAGCACACATGAGAAGTCAATTAGACTGATGGATATAATTTGACGTTTGATGTACCTACGGGTATTATGCAATTATATTTATAAACGTGTAAATGTTATTAGCTATGCATGGTGGGCTATTAATTATTATGTATAATTACCCTAGGTGCTAGTTATTATTATTTGAATGTGTATAGCCATATTATAACGATATTTATTCTAGCATGCTGTGATAATCTTTTTATTATGTATAATTACCCTAGGTGCTAGTTATTATTATTTGAATGTGTATAGCCATATTATAACGATATTTATTCTAGCATGCTCTGATAATTTTTTTATTATGTATAATTACCTTAGGTGCTAGTTAATATTATTTAAATGTGGTAGCCTTCAATTATAATGATATTGTTCTTGCATGCTGTGATATTTTTTTTGATTATGCATGATAATGCTAGTTGCTAGGGTACTATTAAATTAAGAGGGATGTTGTTGTGTAATAAATAGTGACAATGTCCATTGTTATAGTAATTTAATATCTTTAATAAGGGGGGTGTGTAACATAAAAATAACT
This sequence comes from Agriotes lineatus, assembly GCA_940337035.1. Classification (NCBI taxonomy): domain Eukaryota; kingdom Metazoa; phylum Arthropoda; class Insecta; order Coleoptera; family Elateridae; genus Agriotes; species Agriotes lineatus. Next base: position 106,605 of record CALNHX010003077.1, on the reverse strand, counting down.
GGGGATATATTAAGACTGATACACGATTTGCTCTAACGGCGCGTGTCCGCAAGATTTCTAAAATTTTCGAGGCCATCGGTTTCAAGGCACTTTTGCCGAAGCCGTCTAAGCATACACACGCATTGTCTGCGGTACCAAAATTTTCCGAAAGGTTGCTCATGGCATATTTTAAGCACCCTAAAATTACCTTTTGAATACTAGAAACCGACCAACCGGTAAGAATATTTCTGTTGTTATTAAATTTCACTAAATAGTCGCGTGAAGGTTTCTAGTTTGGGGTTAAAGTTGGAGCCACGAACGCTTTAAATTATCCCAACCGCATCCACCCATCCTGGGGCGTCATTATGGCCTTTTTGCAAAATTGAAGCCAAGAGCTGCATGTTCCGAGGCACCTACATAACAGCTCATCATGAAGATTGGACTCGCAGTGTTAGAGCAATTCAAATAAGGCAAAGATAAGCTTTAACCTTCACTTTTAACGTCGATCGCAATATTAAAAACCATGTCTGTGTACTAACAACAACCATATTAAATTCGAATTATCCCTCAACCTGACTTTTATTCAACCCACTACCGCCTCCGCAAAGGTAGCTGCCGCGGCATATAAAATAAATAATTTTGGTGTTACAACGTCTGAAAAGCTCGTTTTTCAATATATATTAACTACAGAAAGTTTTATTGTACTACTATAATACCTAGTGTCGATCAAAATATAATAATTTAATACCTGGTAAGCGTGTCAACACTAGCAGCTGCTCAAAAACTGGTTTAGAAGCGATTGCGGAAGTTGTAAACGCTATAGGAGTGCATTTGGGGCTTATTTAGCCTTATAAAACTGCTGTATTAAATTTTTCTGCATCCAAAATATTCAAGTTTAATAGTTTAGTATTAAGGTGGGTTAAAACGTCTGAAAAGCACGTTTTTCAGTAAATATTAACTACAGCAAATTTTATTGGAGTACTATAATACCTAGTGTCGATCAAACTATAATAATGTTATACCTGGTAAGCGTGGCAACACAAACATGTGCTCAAAAACTGGCTTAGAATTGATTGCTAAGGTTGTAAACCCTGTAGAAGTGCATTTGGAGCTTATTTAGCCATATAAAACTGCTGTCTTAAATGTTTCTGCATCCAAAAAATTCAGGTTTAATAGTTTAGCATTAAGGCACGTTTTTCAACATATAATAATAATAATAATGGACTTATATTTTCAGTCTAGACATAAACAAATAATAATAATAGAGACAATGACAATACTTACATGTTGCATATTAGCTACAGAAAATTTTGATTGTACTACTATAATACCTGGTGTCGTTAAAAATATAATAATTTTATACCTGGTAAGCCTGCCAACACAAACATGTGCTCAGAAACTGGCTTAGAATCGATTGCTAAGGTTGTAAACGCTGTAGGAGTGCATTTGGAGCTTATTTAGCTATATATAACGGCTGTCTTAAATGTTTCTGCATCCAAAAAGTTCAGGTTAAATAGTTTAGTATTAAGGTGCATTAAAATGTCTGAAAAGCACGTTTTTCAATAACTATTAACTACAGCAAATTTTATTGTACTACTATAATACCTAGTGTCGATCAAAATATAATAATTTAATACCTGATAAGCGTGCCAACACTAACAGGTGCTCAAAAGCTGGTTTAGAATTGATTGCAGAGGTTGTAAACAAAGTGGGAGTGCTTTTGTAGCTTATTTAGCCGTATAGAACTACTGTCTTAAATTCAGGTTCAATAGTTTAGTATTAAGGTGCGTTATAACGTCTGAAAAGCACGTTTTTGAATATATATTAACTACAGAAAACTTTATTGTACTACTATAATACCTAGTGTCGATCAAAATATATTAATTTTATCCCTGGTAAGCGTGCTATTACTAACAGGTGCTAAACAACGGGCTTAGAATTAAGTGCAGAGGTTGTACACGCTGTAGGAGTGCATTTGGAGCTGATTTGGCCATATAAAACTGGTGTCTTAAATGTTTCTGCATCCAAAAAATTCAGGTTCAATAGTTTAGTATTAATGTGCGTTAAAACGTCTGAAAGGCACTTTTTTCAGTAAATATTAACTACAGAAAATTTAATTGTACTCCTATAATACCTAGAGTCGATCAAACTATAATAATGTTATGCCTGGTAAGCGTGCCAACAAAAACATGTGCTCAAAAACTGGCTTAGAATTGATTGCAGAGAATGTAAACGCTGTAAAAGTGCATTTGGAGCTTATTTAGCCTTATAAAACTGCTGTAATAAATTTTTCTTTATCCAAAAAATTCTGGTTTAATAGTTTAGTATTAAGGTGAATTAAAATGTCTGAAAAGCACGTTTTTCAATAACTATTAACTATAGAAATTTTTATTGTACTACTGTAATACCTAGTGTCGATCAAAACATAATAATTGTATACCTGGTAAGAGTGCCAACACTAACAGGTGCTTAAAAACGGGCATGGAATTAATTGCAGAGGTTGTAAACGCTGTAAGAGTGATTTTGGAGCTTATTTAGCCATATAAAACTACTGTCTTAAATTTTTCTGCATCCAAAAAATTCAAGTTTAATAGTTTAGTATTAAGGTGCGTAAAACGTCTGAAAAGCACGTTTTTCAATATATATTAACTACAGAAAGTTTTATTGTACTACTATAATACCTAATGTCGCTCAAAATATAATAATTTAATACATGGTAAGCGTGCCAATATTAACAGGTGCTCAACAACTGGTTTAGAATTGATTGCAGGGGTTGTTAACACTGTAGGAGTACAAGTGGAACTTATTTAGCCATATAAAACTGCTGTATTAAATTTTTCTGCATCCAAAAAATTCAAGTTGAATAGTTTAGCATTAAGGTGCGTTAACACGTCTGAAAATCTCGTTTTTCAGTAACTATTAACTACAGAAAATTTTATCATAGTAGAGTACCTACACGAGTTCTGGCGCACTTCCGGTGGTTTGAAACTTGGCTAAGTGTCACGTGGCGAGGTCATTGGCCTCTGGTTTGAAACTTGGCTAAGTCTAGCCGAAGGTCACGGGTCTAGCCGGGGGTCACGGGCCTCGGTCATTGGCCTCTGGTTTGAAACTTGGCTAAGTCTAGTCGAAGGTCACGGGCCTAGCCGGGGTCATTGACCTCGGCCACTTCCGGGAATTTTTTTTTGGGTTAAAAGTGTAGTTTTTGAAATTTTTACAAGATTTGTCAAAATTTTCCCACGCTCGAGCGGATGTAAGCGTCTGGGATGCAGACATGTTCATTCTTGCAGGATGTTGTTATCAGTAAATAGAACAATGGCATCCATTGGAGAACAATGAAGCTATTGTTACGCTTATCAAAATTTTCTCAGGCTCGACCGGATGTGACACATCGTCTGACAGACATGTCTATTCATGCAGGATGTTATCAGTAGAACAATGACATCCATTGTTTTAAGGTCGACACGAAATTCGAGAACAATAAAGCTATTGTTGTCTGGAGATTAAAAATGTGTTGATCTGCAAAAAATTCAAACAAAGAAACCCATTGTTTTAGAAAAATCAGCACAGTTGGAAGTTTTTGCTAATACAGTTAATGGGGCTAGAGATTAAAATGTGCTGATCTGCAAAAATGATCTTGAAATAAATTTGTGAAGTACTGATGTCTGTTAGACAAACAAAAAAGAATTACCAGGTGTGGGGTTCGAACCCACGCTTCCCTTAGGGAACCAGAGCTTAAATCTGGCGCCTTAGACCACTCGGCCAACCTGGCATGTTCCTGTAATCGGGTTTATAAGCACCATGGTGTAATAAAACAACAATGTAAATATACTTGTATTTATTTGCCTAAAACATACATGTATAAAAATTATTACAAATACATATTATACATCAGCTAATTATTGTGCTACGGATGTCATCTCTGTCTGAACGATCTCCTCGAAGACAAGTTTCGTGCTGCTCCCACACTTGCCACCCGAGATGATATAGTAGCGACGTTTTCCTAATTGTTGTAGGTCTGCGTCTGTTAGGCAATCGTAGCGTGCTGGTAGAATGAATCTGAAGTTGTCCAATTCCACCGCCACTTTATTGCCGTATTTAGTCGGACATCGATACACATTTATTATTAGATATTTTTCGTCAATCTTCAAATCTCGTACATTTCTCCACTCTTTAACCTCATTTAAGTTGCAAAGTTTCTGGTTGAAATCTGTCATGTTTTTTGGAAAGAGCGCGTACAGGAGAATGCTAGAAATGCTGCAACACACCAGGTTTATATAGCACCAGTCAGAATGCTAACGTGCTGAGTGTTTGAGAATTTTTTGCACCGGATGTGAGTCATTGTCTCAGAATGCGCGCGGTTGCTAAAATAAATGTATGGTGTCTTTGTTTGAAAAATGCACACCGGATGCTGTTCAGACTTTTTTAAACTGATGTGGGCGTCTGGCGGATGTTATTGTCTGAGAATTTTGCCGAATGCTGCAAAAATAAATGTATACAGTTGTTGTTTGAGAAATCGGCACCATTGCAAAAAATAACTGAACAATGAAACCATTGTTGTCTACTAGTATATATCGAATTATTTCCAGCTAAAAAGATGCAATATAAAAATCCAAACCATTTTAAATACCTTGTTAGGTTTTTGTTTTAGTACGCGTTCAACGAGATGTATGTCTGGATATTTAACTTTTTTGAAACTCAAGATTGTAGAAACATCCTCGAATAGGCCGATTGGAAGCATCTTTTAGTAGATAGGTAATGTGTTCGATCCCGCTGGAGGACTGTTTAAGCGGTAGACAGTATTTAACATAATACAAAAGTGTTGGAGACATTGAGAGAAATCCTCAATATTGTTTGTAAGCAAAGTAAATATTACGTGTTTTTTCCAGTACTTTATTAAATACACAGTCTCGAGCCGATAGTTATTTATTTCGCTTGGATTTATGTACAGCATCCCCTCACTTTAGCAATTAGCAAGTTTCTAAAAAAATATTATTATGCTGTAGAGATTTACAGGTTACAGTTCGGAGTGTAAACTGAGTAAAAAAAAATTGATATTAGCAATAGTACCATTTAATTGCATATTGTTTTCTTTTACGTAAGACCCAAATTTTAGATTGTTTTAATATAGGCTCGAAAGCACTGCTGACAGACAGACAGAAAACTTGTAATGCAGCTGACACACCGGGCCTTGTCAAATATCGAACAGCACTATATATTAGTTAAAAATACTCTTCAGTTAGCAGGTTTGATGTAGTTTTAGCCAATCTTATACACACTCCAGCACTAAAAAAATGGTAGAAAGCGGAGTCTTAGACAGCAGAATTTTATAATACAAAACAGAGCGATAAAATAATCGTGTGTACCACCCGACATTTTTCAGTTTATCCGATTCGGCAACTTCCGCATATCGCAAAAACAAACACCTTCTTTGTTCTTGTGTTAGCACCTTGGCTTTAAGAATGGTAGTATATTTACGAAATCCGACGCCACAGCACTATATGTTTTAACTACATTTTTCAATAACTACAAAAATAAAAAGCAGCTTAAAATAGTGTTACTAAAAGGAGTGGTGGTGGTGTAGTTTTATCATTTGAATTTCGATTTCTTACAACGGTATTTGTAAATAGTCCAGTTTTTGGTTGCAACGAGCATAGTTGTAGCAGAGATATCTGACGAATAGAAGATCTAAACAGACAGTAATATTAATCTAAAATTGAATTAACTAATATTATTAACAAAGTTGTTAAACGCATGATACAGGCAATTATTAATTACTTAATATATACAATTGTCATATATCCGGTATTCATGGTTTTATGTCTTAATCTGATTTTAATAGTCGATTAGAGTCGAATAACTAAGGTTATTACAATGCTAAAGACTGTGCGCAAAAAGTAAGATTAAAATCAAAAATTTTAAAATAAAACCCAGAGAATAAGAATTAAATAAAATAAAGCCAAGTAAAAAGCTATTAGATCACTGCAATATATTAGTAAAAAATACTCTAATTAATAAGGATGCTATACTCAATGGTGAGGGACAGTATAATTTTTCCGAATAAAAACTTATCTAGATTGGTTAAAAATCAGATGTATGTATAAGAGAAAATCTCAAAGTTATTTAAAAACATTTTGTCAGACTATAGAAAATTCCTGTCTAGACCTGCGGATGTGAGTCATCGTCTGGGAATGTGCAAGGTTGCTAAAAATAAACCGGTTGTCTGAGGTTTCTGCGTAGGTCTGCGCGGGAGTCTGCGCGGAAGTCTGCGGGGAGGTCTGCGCGATGGTTTGGCGGAAAATTCAAATTCTGCGTAGGTTTTGGCGGTAAATTCAAATTCTGTCTAGGTTTTGGCGGGAAATTCAAATCATAATCAGTGTTTTTGATGGGAAAATCTGGGAGTGTACAAGGTTGCTAAAATGTATGGGGTCTTTGTCATTATCAGTGTCTATAAATTTGGTAGACCGACAGGCAGGCAGACAGACAGACAGACAGACACACAGGCAGACAGACAGACAGACAGACAGACAGACAGACAGACAGACAGACAGACAGACAGACAGACAGGTAGGCAGACAGACAGACAGACAGACAGACAGACAGACAGGCTGACAGATAGACAGCTAGACAGGTAGACAGCTGTTCCTGTAACGGTTTTATGGGCACGACGGTGTAATAAAACGACAATTGTAAATATAATTGTATTTTATTTGTCTAATGTACATGTATAAAATTATTACAAATATATTATACACTAGTCAATTATTGTGGTAGAGGTGTTGTTGTCATCTCTGTCTGGAGGATCTCTTCGTGCTGTTTCCTAACTGGATTTATTCAATTATTCCTGCCTCTTAACTATTCTATTATACTAACAATTTCATTTATATGATTTGTATGGCCAGATGCTTGAGAGGCATACAGAAACTTTAATCGATCAACTAATGCGTTCGGATCATCCCAGTAAACATAATCCAACGGTTTATTGCTAACTTGTTTATACATTTGCTGCATACCTTTACCAGTAAGCTTTGTAGTTCTTAACGATATCGATGATGGCGAGGGTGATGATGACAGGTTAGATTTTATAAATTTCTTGTATTTCGCTTGGTTGAAACCTACCTTCTGATCATTTTTATCAAAATTTCTATGCGCTGCATTTGTTCTGTTTATGATATCTTTATAATTTGCTCTATCTGTCAGCGTTGGAGTTATTTGAGGATCGTTTTTAAATAGTAATTCGTACAAACCAGGCGTACCTTCATAGTGCACATTTTTAACAATTATATCTGATCCCTTTATATCTAGCTCATCTCCACCAAAATAAAATTGGTTTTTATCAAAATCATATCTAATTCCATACCTCCCTAGATTTGGTCTTTCTATAAGATAATTGCTTACATATTTCTTAGAAAGTTCATCATACTGTTCTAAGAAAGAACTTATAGCTTGCGGCTGAAATTTGTTTGCTATAGTTGTATTAGGTTCATCTTCGGTGGATTCACACAATACTTCATCAGCCGGTTTTGGTGTAAATAATTCTAGTTTTGGAGGATTTGATATATTGATATATTCATCATCGTCATCATCCGCGTCATAATCGTATTTAGTTTTTCTTTTAAGATTATATTTATCATCATCATAATTGTATTTAACTTTCTCTTTCTTTTTCAATTTGATAGGCTTAAAGTGTGATGGAGGATTCGCTTTTGTATTGATTTCTTTTACAACACTTTGTATTTGTTCGGTAACAGGTTTAAAAAATTTACCGAGGAGCTGTTGTTGCACCAACTTACCCTCCTTAAGAGCTCGAACTTTCTGTCTTATAATATTTTTAGTTTTAATAAGTTCTGTCGCTACTTTCGTTTTCATTATTGTCACAAGTATGTAAGCGGTAGACAGCCAGACAGGTAGACAGGTAGACTGGTAGTCTGGTAGACAGGTAGACAGCTAGACTGGTAGACAGGTAGACAGCTAGACAGGTAGACAGCTAAACAGCTAGACAGGTAAACAGATAGACAGCCAGTTAGACAGTTAGAGAGACTGACAGATTCAAACTAGTTCACACGTCAACAGTTTCTTATCAAATGATAGATATCAGAATTGTTAGATGTATATATAAGAATCAAATTCATGACGATAGCGTCCACCAAGCTGAGTTCAGTTATTCGCTAGAATTGTCTGAAATATGATTGAGGATAATGTTTACCACCACTGTTTTCTTTCATATTATTACATTTGCTACACACGGGAATTTATTCGCACGTAAAAAAAAATCATAAATACTTCACAGCAGGGTGGTACAGGAATCGTCTAGTCGTGTAGCAAACGTTTGCCAAGCTAGGTCCTGAGCAGGATGGGGTGTATTGTCCGGAAGCGCCACTGGTTTGAGACGGTCCAAACCAGAAAACCTACAGGTGGCCGTGTAAATTCCTAAACCACTAGCTGTTTCACAAAAAAAAATAATAAAAGACAGAAAACACCAAGACTCGAAATAACCTAGTTATTTATTTACAGTTTGTACACATTCAAAATTCTGTGTCATATTTGAAAAAGGCAACACAATTCTGTGATAATAGTATGTAAATGGAATAGTTTGTAGATGTAATCTTAGTGGTATGTAATGTACAAGATTTTATATTAATAAAGTTGAAAATGTAACTACGATAATCGCAATTCGTTCGAGTACCCGTGTATCAACTACGATAGTGACTTAAATATATTAAAAACAGCGATACCGGAATGCGGGAGAATAGCAAGTTCTAAATCGCTTGATTAATTAAGTAAATAATCTATCTGGTCGCGAACCTCTTCGAATTGGTACCATTTCGCCTAGGGGAGTGCTAATACACATAAAATGGTGTATTTACGGTGCTCATATTATGTTAAATGTCAAATTGATGCTCCCGGAGACCCTCGCAATAGTTTAAATTTTAGAACATTGACAAGTACTTGAAACTTGAACGCGTCCAAAGCAGTACTACCAAACGTAAAGATATTAAATGCATAGAATGACATTATCCTATTCCACAAAAGTAATTGCACGTGATGTACAACAAAGTTACACAATATTCCGCATGTAAAACGGCATGAATTTCGCTTGCATATACCTAGGTAAGTACAATACATAAAGTAAAGATCATAGTGCCATAACGAACGATATTTTCAGTTCAATAAACACCAAAAGGTAGATAACACTAGGTGTTGTAGATACCTGGATTGTGCACAGAAGGGCCGCTACATCAACAGCTATGGGGGATAGCTATTAAGATGTCCACCAGCTTAAATAACCTCCAAAGAGTCAGGCCTTTATCTAACTTTGCGGGCGAGAAACGTAGTCGAGTGCAGTCACCATGGGGAGAAGCCTTGCATGCAAACTACCACATGTGCAGATGGGCTCGGACTGGAACGGGATCGTTGCTCCAGGTGCCTTAGCCAAGTAACATCAATGCCACAGGCATATTAGATCCCGAAAAATCGGAAAACGATACAGCAAACTAGGACAAGGAGGCCTAAATACGAGACGTTATCGAAAAATGTTCAACGGCAACCATAAATTAACGTGCCAGAGTTGTAAGGCGGCCTCGAGTAAGTAAATTGCAGGAATATATATTTATCCCAATACAATCGGATTCATTTTAGCAATATAACACCCATTTCCTATTTCTGGATGGCAGATTCCTCAAAAAAAAATGGAAACTACGTAATCCACTTAAGTGAAAATTTCCAAAGATCACATGCAGCTCCAAAAAGGAAAACTTAAAAATGGTCGCCGAAAATCGTACTATCAAAACAATTTTCAAAACTGTTACTCAAAATTCCCTAAAAATCAAGGATTTTCCAAAAGTCCCAAAAATTGCAAAAATGAGTATGCAACCAAAGCTACACCTAACGTATGCAGGTGAATCTAACTATATGAATGTATTTAAGCTAAGAAATTATCCAAACAATCCTTAACTGTATCTAAATGTAAAATTACACGTAACAAACTCTCCCCTCACCTAAAAATAGGTAAATTCCCCGAATTTACCGACGTAGAACCTATGCCTGCACCATAATGAAACTTCGAAATTTTACGGGTATCACGATAATATCCAACAAACCTCAAACACAAAAGAAAGATCACCACGTACAACTACGGCAGTACCAAATAATTTAGAAAAGGATAAGCAGCCTAAAAAAATCGCAAAATAGAAGTCGAAAGGAAAAAGGGAAATTACAAAGGAATGTTAAAGATAGAATTCAGAAAAAGGACCGTGGTTTAGCAAAAGAGTCGGCTCATGAATCCAACAAAAGTTGACACTACAAAAGCGCAAAAGAAACCGTCCTCAATCACCAATCACGTCCAAAAGAAAACAAAACGTAAACCAGGAACGAGATTCGCTTGTGAAACAAGAATCCGCATGCGCGAAAGGATACCACAACATAAATAAACACAAAACGTACAGCTGAAGGCAACCCGACAACATCAGCTACACATCGAAAACCTCAAAGGGGTATCCAAAATAAATTTCAACAATCTAAGCTCGAACCCACACAAATAAAAAGAACAACAGCAAAACCAAAGAACAGAAGGAAGGGATAAATAGCTCTTACAATGAATGACTCTCCGAAAAGGACATCAGAACATCCGTCGCTGCTGGATGAACTGATCCAGGCCCAATTCGAGACAACGTCCATTGGAAAAACTATCTAACAAGAAGAAGGAAAAACCAAACCGAATAGCAGGAAAGGGGAATGGGATCAAAAGCTCCAGAAAAGAATAGGGGACAACACAGAAGAAGGATGAGAAAGGATTAGTCCGATGTCACGTCAGTCAGTCGACGTAGGGTGGTATAAAGAAAAGCTAACTGAAAATTTCTAAGTGGGAAATAGCCGAAAAATTTTGAAGTCACCACAGAATACAGGTACCAGGCGCGGGACCCCGTAGAATACACCGCGATCATAGGTAACCATACTCCATGAAGACCGTATAAAAACCCTACACCCTACTAGACAAGGAAAGTGTGCAGCCCAGGATCGACTACACCCTGAAACACCATCCACAGTAACCAGATGGCAGAACACCGGAAATGAGACTGCAAAAATGTCTCACTCCTGTATGATGGAACGTCACTGTCCCACAAGGAGGGGGAAAGAACGAGATGATAAAGTTCCCTAACAGCGAGTCCTCCCTTCAAGCAGCCCAACCATCCACCCAAAGGTTCAACAAAAAACCCTTGGTCCCTAAAGCCTAACCTAACATTCAAAATCCTAATGCCAAACTCGAATGCAAAGTCCAATGCTAAGTTTGTCTTCGTTACGACAATCCAACAGAATCTAATTTTCTTCATCCGGCGGGTGTTGCTTCATGTCTTTGACATGCCATGTGCCGCGAAATGTCCCATCTTCATCTTGAAGCTCGTACGTAACAGGTGATAATTTCCTTCGTACAATCAAAGGCCCAATAAATTTTGGAGCGAGCTTTGCGGTGAAGTGTTTGGTGGCGTCGGACAACACAAAATTGCGTCGGTAAACTCTGTCACCCACATTATATGTCACTTCTCTGCGTCGTAGGTCATATCGTTGTTTAGATCTGGCATGAGTATTCAAAAGTCTCTTATGTATATCTTGATGTAGCTTGTCTAACTCTTTAAGTTTATCAGATGTCTCACATTTATCTGTTTCAGCCTTTACACCTGATTTAAAATAATCACCCCTAGGAACATGTTCACGGGCAAAGTTGGCAAAGAATGGAGTCACTTTAGTTACTTCATGAACCGAGTTCCTGATAGCGCAGCCCACTTTAGGCAAAAGTTGTTCCCATTTCTTGTGGTTATCTGCAACATATGAAACCAACATAGTTTTGATGACACGATTAACTCTTTCTACGAAGTTAGCTTGAGGATGATACGCAGGAGTGAAAATAATTTTCACATGGTAGCTGTCACATAACTGCATAAATTCTCGTGAACGGAACTGCACACCATTATCGCATACTAAGTACTGAGGACATCCAAAGAATAGAAAAACATTTTCCTCAACTAATCGGGTTACAGCGGCAGCTGTAGCTTGACGGAGTGGAAACAGTAGCATAAACTTGGGAAGTTGGTCTGAAATAACTAAAATGTAACTGTGGCCTCTGGATGATCTAGGTAAGGGACCACAGATATCTACTGCAATCATCTGCCAAGGTTTTGTGACATTCGGACGCTGTCCCATAAGACCAGCTGGATGATTCTGTTCAGGTTTCATGGCAGCGCAGATCTTACACCTTCGAATGTAGTTGGCTACATCGGATCGCATTTTCGGCCAATAAAAGCGATTCTTCAGGAGTTCGTAGGTTTTGAAAATGCCTGCATGACATGCTGTTAATGTGTCATGATGTTCATGGATGAGTTCCTGACGTTTTTCTTTCGGCACAACTTCTTTCCATGTTTCGTTATCGTCTCTCAGCTGCGGGTAGGTACATTTGATGTATTTATAGATTATATCATTCTCAATTCGCCACTGTGGAAATTGTAAAGGATTTGATATAATTTTTGTTTTTAGATGTAGATACCAGGGATCTCGGATGGGTGCTGGCTCTTCAATCGTTGTCACGACATGATTTACTTCGGGGACAGACCTTGATAATAAATCGGGAACCACGTGATCTTTTCCCTTTCTGTGCACGACATTGAAATTGAATTGTCGCAGGCGAAGGATCCACCGAGTCAGGCGTCCTGTTGGTTCCTTCAAATTGTTCAGCCATATTAAAGAATGGTGGTCTGTAATCACGGTGAAGGAATATCCTTCGAGGTACGCACGAAGCTTCTCAACTGCCCAAATTACAGCCAAGCACTCACGTTCTGTGGTGGAGTATTTTCGTTCCTGCTGGCTGAGCGATCTGCTGATATAACAGATAACATGTTCTCCGTCGCTGTCTTGCTGCGAAAGTACGGCACCAATACCAACCCCGGAAGCATCAGTCTGAACGAAGAATGGCTTGGAAAAGTCTGGGCAACTTAAAATAGGTGCGGTCACTAAGCAGTCTTTGATATATCGAAAAGACTCTTCGCATTTCTCAGTCTCTTCGTACCTCCGTGACACTCTTAGGAGAAGGGATGTTAATTATGGCCTTAATTTTGTCCGGGTCCACATGAAGTCCATACTGATCGACTACGAATCCTAAGTATTTTAATTCAGGGCGGCAAAAGCTGCACTTCTCTGCAGATAAAGTTAGGCCAGCTTTCTGAAGACGTTCAAAAATTTCTTTCAGGACTCGCAAATGGGTGTCAAAATCTTCTGTTGTCACGATGATATCGTCTAAGTAAACGAACACATGAGGCTCGAGATCAGGTCCAATGACACTGTCAATCAATCTTTGCCAGGTGGCCGTCTGTTTGTCAAACCGAACGGCATTTTTTTGAAGTGGAATAATCCCCGTCCTGGTACTGCAAAGGCGGTATATTGCCTAGATTCTTTAGCCACAGGCACTTGCCAATACGCGGACTTCACGTCCATAGAGCTCAGATATTTTGCGTTCCTAAGACGGTCCAAAATAGTAGACACAAACGGAATGGGATAGGCATCTTTAGTGGTAACGCTATTAACCTTTCTGTAGTCCACGCAGAATCTGTATTTACCGTCTTTTTTAGGTACTAACAGTACTGGAGATGACCACGCTGATGTTGATGGCTCGATAACATCGTTGGCCAGCATGTATTGCACCTCTTCATCGATCTTCTGCTGAATAAAAGGCGACACACGATAAGATCTTTGCTTTATGGGTTCTAAAGTGGTGATCTTGATCTGATGTTCCACCAAAGTAGTATTACCAATTTGGTTATTGGCTTTCTGAAAATATGGTCTTATGAGTTGATCTAGTTGAGTTTGCTGAAGCTGAGTAAGAAACGCACGAGCTACAACGGCGTTGACAGAAGGTAAGAGCTCTTCTTCTATGTGAAATGACCATTGCCCTTGTTGTAGGTTCGGAATTATGCCCATTGTAGTCCAAAAGTCGATACCTAGAATAAGAGTATGTGGCAAATCTGGTACAACTAATAGGGTTATGGTTCGGACTTTATCTTCGAGTTGTACTGGGAGGTGGACGATTCCTACAATACCGCAAGTTTGCTTATTCGCTACTGTGCAAACTCTATTTTCAGCTGGTAACACAGTAATCCCCATATGCTGTAGAAGTTTCCAACCTGGGTTACCTAATATTGTACAAGATGCTCCAGTATCAAGTAATCCTTTGATTTTGATACCTAAAATGGTCACAGTTAAATATGGCCTATTGTCCCCATGGCATTGGTCAAAGATATAATTCACCGCTGGGATGAATGCTTCGCCATCAGGTAATAATGATTGCTTGAAATTATTGACCGGCTTCTTCCTTGTTTTAGAGCACCGAGTCCGGTTGCCTACCGTGCTCCTCGCTCGTTTCCCGAACATCTCTTGCAAGTGCGGCTGGTTACTCCTACTTGCCCGCATCCATAACAGTACATCCGTTTAGGAGCAGTACACTGCATGGCTCGATGTCCTGATTTGGAACAATTCCAACAAGTAATCGTCGCTATATTTGCCACAGTATTTGGGACTTCTGTAGCCTCATTGCTGCTCGCTGTTCTTGCTAAATGATCCTGCCAGGCATTTGTTGGAAACTCCATTTCGCCGAAGTCAATCAGGGACTTTTCTTCGACTACACAAATCGGTGGCTTGCCAATGCGTTTGCGATATGCTAGATCTGGTTCAAGTAAATACTGGTTATGCATGGGAGGGGCTTTAAAATTGGTAGAAGCTATCTTGGCATCTTCTAGAGCCATACAAGTTTGAGTAAGACCAGCAATAGTGTAGATTGGGTGTAATGCTAATTGCATAGTATAATATGGTTGTAAGTTTTTCCTAATTATTGCTAATCTTGTAATTTCAGATGGAAGTCGAGGCAGCCGGCTGAATAAATTCTCCATAGTTGCTATGTACACAACCACTTTTTCTGATGGGTGTTGTGTGCGGCTTCGAATTTCGTCCCAAAGGCGCATTTCGTAGTCGTGAGGTAGAAAGTTTGCTTTCAACTTGCTGATCAAGTCGTCCCAATCGATGATAGTACGCTTTACTGCTCGGTACCATATCAGTGCGTCTCCAGTGAAAATTTCTACTGCTGACTGAAGCAATTGAGCTTTTGAAATTCCACGTGCTTCTCTTAGCTCTTCTACACGCACTAAGAAGCTTGTTAAACTGGACGATTCACCATCATAATGAATGTTCCATTTGCTGATTGGAATAAAGTTGCTGTACACAGGTCGAGAACACTCTGAATGTCTCCGACTTTCAGTGGTAGGTATATGTAAATTTCCAGCTTGTCTATCTAAGCTTGTTGTAGGTCTTACAATCTCGCTCAGTTCCATGGACTTCAGTTTTTGCTGTAAGTTGCTGTCGTGATGGGAAACTTCAGCGTTACGCTCTGGCGTTGACTCATGGAAGCTCACTCGACGTTTCGATGGTTCAAATTGTGTTGGGAATATCGACATCTCATGATCAATGAGTTGCCCGATGGCAGTTGCATTTTCTTCTGCACCTGTAGTTGCCAAGGATGTAGTAACTGGAAGTAGTAAATTAGGCTCATCTAGAATAGATTGTTGTTGAGACTGAACTGTTGCTTGCTCATGTATAGTTTGTTCGTGGTAACCTAAATTAGCTTGATCGATAGCTATAGATAACTGACCTAATTGGGTAGACAGTGTTTGCTGATGCTGTTGTTGCATGTTGTTTTCGGCATTAATTCGACGTAAGCGACCTAAAACATGATGCATTCTTGCCCTAATGCGTTGTACTTCATTATCTTTGTTATGGACATTAAAATGTTCTAATGCCTCTTGCAGTTCGTGAAGTTTTGTAGCACAAATCTTCAGTTCTTCATCAGGCTCGAAATAAATTCCTGTTGTCACGTCTAGCGTTCCTAACTGCTGTCTATGCATAGCGTCTCGCAAAATTGATCTCTTCTCGGTTACGTTCGAACCCACTGGACATCCACGAATTAGCAATTCATACGTTAGCTCGTCCGCCAATAATCTTCCAACATCCATTGTAATTGTCGTAACTAAACAATCCTATACCTATACTAAAAATACTAAACCTTACTAATATGCCCAAAAATTGTACCTAATCTAAACGCACATTCCTAAATTCTAATAAAATTCCTCAAGATATGCAACAAAATGGCTATAATCCGATAATTACCGACACGACAAGGAACCAATCGATACTAATCAAATACTCTATACTACACTAAATGCCAAACTACTTAACAAAAGGCTCCACGTCAGGGACGCCAAATTTATTACATTTGCTACACACGGGAATTTATTCGCACGTAAAAAAAAATTCATAAATACTTCACAGCAGGGTGGTACAGGAATCGTCTAGTCGTGTAGCAAACGTTTGCCAAGCTAGGTCCTGAGCAGGATGGGGTGGGTTGTCCGGAAGCGCCACTGGTTTGAGACGGTCCAAACCAGAAAACCTACAGGTGACCGTGTAAATTCCTAAACCACTAGCTGTTTCACAAAAAAAATAATAAAAGACAGAAAACACCAAGACTCGAAATAACCTAGTTATTTATTTACAGTTTGTACACATTCAAAATTCTGTGTCATATTGGAAAAAGGCAACACAATTCTGTGATAATAGTATGTAAATGGAATAGTTTGTAGATGTAATCTTAGTGGTATGTAATGTACAAGATTTTATATTAATAAAGTCGAAAATGTAACTACGATAATCGCAATTCGTTCGAGTACCCGTGTATCAACTACGATAGTGACTTAAATATATTAAAAACAGCGATACCGGAATGCGGGAGAATAGCAAGTTCTAAATCGCTTGATTAATTAAGTAAATAATCTATCTGGTCGCGAACCTCTTCGAATTGGTACCATTTCGCCTAGGGGAGTGCTAATACACATAAAATGGTGTATTTACGGTGCTCATATTATGTTAAATGTCAAATTGATGCTCCCGGAGACCCTCGCAATAGTTTAAATTTTAGAACATTAACAAGTACTTAAAACTTGAACGCGACCAAAGCAGTACTACCAAACGTAAAGATATTAAATGCATAGAATGACATTATCCTATTCCACAAAAGTAATTGCACGTGATGTACAACGAAGTTACACAATATTCCGCATGTAAAACGGCATGAATTTCGCTAGCATATACCTAGGAAAGTACAATACATAAAGTAAAGATCATAGTGCCATAACGAACGATATTTTCAGTTCAATAAACACCAAAAGGTAGATAACACTAGGTGTTGTAGATACCTGGATTGTGCACAGAAGGGCCGCTACATCAACAGCTATGGGGGATAGCTATTAAGATGTCCACCAGCTTGAATAACCTCCAAAGAGTCAGGCCTTTATCTAACTTTGCGGGCGAGAAACGTAGTCGAGTACAGTCACCATGAGGAGAAGCCTTGCATGCGAACTACCACATGTGCTGAGGGGCTCGGACTGGAACGGGATCGTTGCTCCAGGTGCCTTAGCCAAGTAACATCAATGCCACAGGCATATTAGATCCCGAAAAATCGGAAAACGATACAGCAAACTAGGACAAGGAGGCCTAAATACGAGACGTTATCGAAAAATGATCAACGGCAACCATAAATTAACGTACCAGAGTTGTAAGGCGGCCTCGAGTAAGTAAATTGCAGGAATATATATTTATCCCAATACAATCGGATTCATTTTAGCAATATAACACCCATTTCCTATTTCTGGATGGCAGATTCCTCAAAAAAAAATGGAAACTACGTAATCCACTTAAGTGAAAATTTCCAAAGAAGACATGCAGCTCCAAAAAGGAAAACTTAAAAATGGTCGCCGGAAATCGTACTATCAAAACAATTTTCAAAACTGTTACTCAAAATTCCCTAAAAATCAAGGATTTTTCAAAAGTCTCAAAAATTGCAAAAATGAGTATGCAATGTGCAAGCAATACATTTTCGTCCTTCTTGATTGGTTTCCCCTTTACATTTTGGACACTTATACTTAACTGGTACAGGCATCTCTCTCACACCTATTTCTATTACTGCTCACAATCTGTACAATAAATGGTGTTAAGAATGCCTGCCTGTCCGTCTGCCTGCCTGCCTGCCTGCCTGCCTGCCTGCCTGCCTGCCTGCCTGCTTGCCTGCCTGTCTGTCTGTCTGTCTGCCTGCCTGTCTGCCTGCCTGCCTGTCTGCCTGCCCGTCTGCCCGCCCGCCCGCCCATCTGCCTGCCTGCCTGTCTGTCTGTCTGTCTGTCTGTCTGTCTGTCTGTCTGTCTGTCTGTCTGTCTGTCTGTCTGCCTGTCTGTCTGTCTGTCTGTCTGTCTGTCTGTCTGTCTGTCTGTCTGTTTGTCTGTCTGTCTGTCTGTCTGTCTGTCTGTCTGTCTGTCTGCCTGCCTGCCTGCCTGTCGGTCTGTCTGTCTACCAAATTTATAGACACTGATAATGGAGGTCATTAACTACATCTGGTGTAAAGACTCCATACATTTTAGCAACCTTGCACATTTCTCAAACAATCAGGCTCACATAATGGGGGGTTATTGACCCACCCTCATTACAAAGAAAAATATTACGAGAAGTACTTCTATGAATTTTCAAAGTTATTTCCATGGTTTGGTTGCGATTGTATGAATATTACCGTTATGCTAGATGGACATTGTAATGTTACATGCAGTCTGCATGTCACATTTATTCATATAAAGTATATCCAGATAGTTAATTTAAAAAGTTTATGTACAGTCGATGTGTTGTGAATGGTTACGGGTAACCAAAGAGAAGTAAATAAACAGAATGATAAAAAAGTTCAATTTGAAACTAGACTCGAGACTATCATATTAAAACCGATGGTGGTTAAATTCCAACCAATTGGTATTTTTAATTAAAAGATCATTACACAGGAAGTATCTGGTAATGATATAAAATAAATTCAGCAAATCAAACCGTCTATCAAGTCGACATAATTGAAGTGTTTGCAATATCATATTGAAGTTATATTACCAAGTAAATAACTTACAATATAATTAACGTAGAGCCAGTGTTTACGTGTGTGTCGTGCATTCAACTGAGAAGTGCTATCTGGGAGATAGCAACACATCCAAAGAGCTTTTTGAGGGGATTGGAGATTTCAACCAGCCAGTTACTGTTAGCTGTCCTGCTTCATTTGCAGAGGAATTCTATAGGTTGCTGATCAGGTTACGCTAAAGCGACGTTAAGGTCAGTGTTGTTTCTTAACTTTTGCTAACAACTTTTGGAATACTTCAAGGTTATTTAAATTGTGTGTTTAATATTAGTGAACTTGTATTTAGAACTAAGAATTACTATTAATTATCTAAATTCTAATAGTAATCTGAGTACTCGGCGATTTTAGGTCATTATATTTAGAAATTCTAACCTTTTGATTTAATTTAAGATTGGGGATGTAAATTAGGGATTTTGGGTTTTAATATTGATTAAAAGTTATCTTAAACAAACTTCACTATCCTTACGTCATTGACAATTCAATAAACATATCTGAATGTCATTAAGATATTTAGAATATCAGTAAAAGACCTGAAAGTAACTATAAAATTACTTTATATTAATCAAATAGTTGAACAATCAGTAATACTTGTTATTAAGAAGCACCATTCAGCTGAGGGTAAGGAGTATTTCTTTAGCTTTACTGACTAGCCGGAGCAAAATTTAAAATAAATAGAAGAATATACCATGACAATATTTGTATGTCACATATTGACGTTTGTGAGGTAAGTTATTATCTTAATTTATCATATAAATAAGTGATATAACACCGCAGAGAGGCGTTATATTACAATTGACGCGTCAACGTGGAGCTCGATAGGGCTTATATAACAAGGAAACTTTTAGTTCATGAATTTAAGGTCAGGTTTTAAAAAACCAGCAAGAAACCTTAATAAAATGGAGGCAATTAGATTAGAACAAGGTGACAATGTAACAAATATGGAAGTCAATCCAATAGTAGAGGCTAGTACATCAAGGGTTAATACAGGGAATAGTATCAGTGAAAATAACATGTTAAAATTAATGCAACAAATGATGACTCAAATGTCAACCGATATAAAAGGGGAAATGTCCAACAATAACCAAGAAATGAGGAATCAAATGTCAACTCAAATGAGCGATATAAAAGGTGAAATGAAAAAGGATAACCAAGAAATTTTAAATAAAGTTAGTCAGAAAATTTTGAACAGGGTAAGTTCAGTAGAAAACACAATGTCAAACAAAATAGACACAATTGAGGCCAAATTGATGACGTTTCAAGAGGTAAATGAAATTAATATAAATAGAGTACAAGAACAGGTAGACAACCAGTTAGTTAACAAAATAGAGCCAATTTAAAAGGAAATAGGTTTGGTTAAAACAGGAATTGTTCGAAATAAAGTTCAGTTGGATCATTTAGAAGTGAATTTTGACACATTACAAAATAAAGTCGAACGTCAAATAGTAACTTTGCATGATGAGGTCAAAGATTTAAATGAGGAAAGGCAAGTACGTACAAATAGCGGTAATGTCAATTTTACAGGAGGAATAATAATGCCAACGAATAATGAGAAACCAAAATTTGATGGGAACAGGCAGGTTTTACATCCCGTCAAATTTTTGAAAAAACTTAAAAATTATTTTACTACTATGCGAATTACAGGACGACAAAGATTAAATATCGCAGTAGAATGTTTAGTAAATGAAATCAACATTTGGGCGGAAAGTCATATTAACGAATGGGCAAATTATAAAGCGTTTCGAACTGACTTCATTAATAGATATTGGTCACAATACATTCAAGAGAAAGCTAGGGCCGAAATTCATATACCAAGAGTATATAATCCTAAGTTTGGCAGTTTCACTAAGCATGTATGGTACTGGATAGGAAGAGTGCAATACTTAGAACCAAAAATATCCGAGAAAATCCTTGTTGAAGCGCTAAGTAAACACTTCCCTATTGACATTCAAACGGCTTTAGTAGCGTCTCAAGTTAGAAATGTAGAAAATATGTTAAAGGTATTGGAAGGTTTAGAAAATAGACAGTTTAATAGCAAATTTGACACAAGAGAAAGAATGTCAGATGTAAATCACCAGAATAATCAGATGGTAGATACACGAAATAATACAATGAACTTTGCTAACAGGAATCCAAACAACTTTAGTACTAGAAATAGATTTAACAACAATTCTTATGGTCAAAGTGACAATAATAATAGAAATGTCAGGTTTGCAAATTATGGGCAAGGTAGAGATAGGAATGCGAATACTTTTACTGTACAAACCGGCAATAATTCAAACATGCCAGTACAAACTAGGAGTATTACACCTAGTAATGACCAAGTCCAGGAAAACTAAATGACCCTAGACAACAAGCTCCGATTGTTAAAAGTAGGGTTACAAAGGAGCAAGTAAATCACATAAATTTTGTACGAAATTA
Organism: Agriotes lineatus; assembly: GCA_940337035.1. NCBI lineage: Eukaryota > Metazoa > Arthropoda > Insecta > Coleoptera > Elateridae > Agriotes > Agriotes lineatus. The sequence goes on along the minus strand of CALNHX010003077.1, from coordinate 85,187 downwards.
CTTTAAGCAATGTCAAAATTCAAAAATAGTTAGAAATGTTAACAATGTAATTGATTTGGAAACTGAAGAGTTAGGAACAGAAAAAGAATTAGTTATTCAAGAATTGCCGTATTTAAATGTTGAAATTGAGGGTATACAACTAAAACTATTGATAGATACAGGTAGTACTGTCAGTGTTATGTCAGAGGAAATGTTAGAAAGAATTTTAACAAATAATAATAAAATACCTATTTTACCAACAATAAACTTAACAATTCAAGGTGTCACTGGGGGAATACGCAAGGTTAAAAAACAAGTGTTACTTTTGGTAAATATGGGATATTCAAAGCACCAGTTAGTATTTTTGATTGTAGGTCAATTAAATACCACGTCAATACTAGGTATGAATTGGATGTACAAAGTTAAAGCTAATCTAGGTTTTCATACTAAAAAGATGGAATTTATAGATCGAGACCAAAGATATGAAGTTTCTTTTAAAAAGAATGTAAGTAGTAATAAATTAGTCTCAAACGAATTGAAATTAATCGAACCTTTGAACTGGGCTGTACAAAATATCAAACGATTTGATACAAACATGATTTTGTTAGAAGATGATGAAGTAAAGGAACCATTTCAATCAACAAAGGAATTAGGTTATATAGTAAACGAACAAATATCGATTAATAATATACAACATTTTATCAATAATAAGCAATTAGTTAATATACAAGATATTTTAGAAAAATATGAGAACACATTTTCTGATAGACCTGGTTTATGTAATAAATACACATGTAAACTACAGGTAAAAGATGAAACAGTATTTGTACAGAAATCGTATCCGATACCATTTTCCAAAAGAGCAGCTGTTGAAAATGAAATAAAAAGAATGTTAGATTTCGGTATTATAGAACATTCAAATTCATCATATTCTAATCCTATTGTAGTAGTAACAAAATAGAATGGTTCAGTAAGGATATGTTTGGATGCAAGAAGATTAAATACAATATTGATAGAAAACAGAGAATCACCACCGTCGATAAATGAGTTACTACAAAAATTCAACGGGGTGAAATTTTTATCATCGTTAGATTTAACTTGTGGTTATTGGCAAATAAAGCTACATGAAAGTTTAAGAAAATATACTGTTTTTCTAGTTAATGGAAGAAGTTATCATTTTAAAGTATTACCTTTTGGCTTAAATGTTTCAATTGCAGTATTCAGTAAATGTTTTGACCATGTGTTAGGTCCACAAGTTTTAAGTTTTGCAACAGTATACGTCAATGATATTCTCTTGGCTTCTAGAACACTAGAAGAACATCGGAACCAGTTAACATTAGTTTTGGAAAAATTAAAGAATGCTAACATGACTGTAAATGGTGAGAAAACAGACTTGTTAATGAACCAAATTAAATTTTTAGGATATATAATTAGTCCGCAAGGAATAGAGGTTGATCCTGAAAAAATCAAAACAATACAAGATTTTAAAGCACCGAAGAACAAAAAAGAATTACAATCTTTCTTAGGGGTATGTAATTTTTATAGAAAATTTGTAAATAACTTGTTACGGTATTAAAACAACTTTACGACACCCACCCAAGGTGAGCATCGCACCACGGAATCAGTCCTGGAAAACTGGCACACTTGCCCTGAGATCTGCTAAAAACAGGCTAAAGGCCACGGCTGGAACGCTCAGGGAGTCGGGCGTGAGTCACACGATACGTTCTGGGCAAGCGTGTTGAGGCATATATATAGGGTACGTCAAAATTATGAGGGCGCCACCAAGCCTGTCTTAACCCGGATAACCGGGCCTGGGCGGTTAGACGGGGCGAAGTATTCAAGACACTCCGTCGATAGGGGTACTCGTGAATTATAAACTCACACAACGATTTCGTGATGGCAAAAATACTTAGATCATGAAGGGGACTTTTTCAGCCACGGCAATGTCACCACCAAGCCTACCTGCACGCTCTGATCTCACTGGCTCCACCGTACATTCATCTACTCAATGATGGCCGCACACTGAAACAGAACATGCACAAAGCGACCAAGAATAAAGCGTCTCTTACTTAGATAAGCGTCTATTGGTCCAGTCTTACATTGGGGCAGCAAAGCGTGCCGCAAACATTGCGTTAACTCTTGTAAATAAGCATCAGCTGATGGGCGCACTACGGTTACTAAACAACACCCATAACTGTACAACATCAAAAGCAGTTTGACATATGAGTCCCACAACGGGAACGTTTGTTCATACAAAAATGCTCACATGATAATTTGGGCAACCACAGTAATGTCCAAGTGAGGGAAGTAATTAGATCAAAAATGAGCGAGCGACGCCACTTCGCGACAACGATTTAAGATGCGAAGGGTACGTTTTTAGCGGTGCACAAGATTTCACAGTTATTCACATGATTAAGCGCACAGCTCGCGCACGAGAAGTTAGTATAATTCAATGGTTACAAATACCTTAATTTTATTGGTGACGATCCAAGAGATCAGCGTGCGGTCCAGCTTGCGGGAACCAGGTTGCCTGTGGCAATTCATTCGCCGCTAAAACGGCCGACGTGTGAATGGTCTGGATGCGCCCAAAATGGCGACAAAGGCTGGCGCTTCAACAAACGCCGCTACGACGGCCAAACTAGCCCAAGTGATGTCCTACCTCAACAGAATCCTCGCACAACGAGCTAAAGGAAACACTCCCTTACGTGACGACGTAGAACCGGGCATGGAATTCCATCACACCTACGCCTTGGCGTAATAAGATCGCCGTTAACGACACACACACACCTCCCTTGTTCAATCGCCTGAGTAGAACTGCCCAAGCAAGCAGCGTTCCGACCCCCGCCGTGGCGTGAGCCAAAACGGCGTTACCACGTGACTCTCGACAGCCAATGGCGAGGCGCCCAATAAAACAAATAAGTGCCGGTGACAAAGACAGCCAATGGCGAGGCGCCCAATAAAACAAATAAGTGCCGGTAACGAAGACAGCGCGAGGCCTCGCAGTCACACCAACAGCGTAAATTCTAGAAGGTTCGGAAATCCTGCGAGCGTTAACACCCGATTGTCAAAGTACCAACAAAGGGGTGCCCCGGATGACGAGAAATACTGCGCTTGAGGCCAAATATGTGCAAAATCATTATTATGGAATTAGGCGATGAAGCCAAATAAGTAACTAAAAGGGTTTAACATACGGGCACGCTGCCCTAAAGCCTAGGTGGCTAATTAAAATACAAAATGACCTGACAAACTATGCGAATTCGGTAAATAAATTAGCGCATTTATTAAAGAAAAATAATAAATGGACATGGAAAGAGGAGGAACAACAAGCATTCCAACTCATAAAAGAAAGATTTTTGAAAATAGTAACTTTATCACATCCAGATTTTAATAAAACTTTTTATATTGCAACAGATGCATCGGGATGTGCATTAGGTGCACATTTATTTCAATTGAACGAAGATGGGACTACAGAAAATGTCATATTTGCCAGTAGAACATTATTAGAAGCCGAAAAGAACTATATGATTACTGAACTAGAACTATTAGCTATAGTGTTTGCATGTAAAAAATTCAGAACGTACATTTTAGGTTATGAAACTATTATTTTAACTGACCATAAAGCTCTAGAATTTTTAAATAGTTGCAAAGCTTTAAGTGCTAGATTAATGAGATGGAGTATGTATTTACAAGAATATAAATTAACCATTAAATATTGTAAAAGTAAAGATAATCTAGTAGCAGATTTCTTATCCAGGTATGTGTATGGTGATGAAAAGAAGAGTAATCCTTTAGTAGTGGCTTTAACTCAGGAATTGGTACCTAAAACACAATTACCAAGATTATTTAGTAATTTAGAAAATGATCAGAACAACGATAGAAATATAATGTGGATAAAGACTTGTAGGCATACGTCGAAGGCAAAAAAAAATTCCCGGAAGTGGCCGAGGTCAATGACCCCGGCTAGGCCCGTGACCTTCGACTAGACTTAGCCAAGTTTCAAACCAGAGGCCAATGACCTTGCCACGTGACACTTAGCCAAGTTTCAAACCACCGGAAGTGCGCCAGAACCCGTGTAGGTACTCTACTTATCGTAATACTGTAATAAATAGTGTCGATCAAAATATAATAATTGTATAACTGGTAAGCGTGCCAACACTAACAGGTGCTCAACCACTGGTTTAGAATTGATTGAAGAGGTTGTAAACGCTATAGAAGTGCATTTGGAGCTTATTTAGCCTTAAAAAACTGCTGTCTTAAATGTTTCTGCATCCAAAAAATTCAGGTTTAATAGTTTAGTATTAGGTACTTTAAAACTTCTCAAAAGCAGGTTTTCCAATAACTATTAACTACAGAAAATTTTAATGTACTACTATAATACCTAGTGTCGATCAAACTATAATAATGTTACACCTGATAAGCGTGCCAACACAAACATGTGCTCAAAAACTGGCTTAGAATTGATTGCTAAGGTTGTAAACGCTGTAGAAGTGCATTTGAAGCTTATTAAGCCATATAAAACTGCTGTCTTAAATGTTTCTGCATCCAAAAAATTTAGGTTCAATAGTTTAGCATTAAGGTGCGTAAAAACGAATAAAAATCACGTTTTTCAGTAACTATTAACAACAGAAAATTGTATCGAACTACTATAATACCTAGTGTCGATCAAAATATAATAATTTTATACCTGGTAAGCGTGCCAGCACGTGCTCTACAAGTGGTTTAGAATTGATTGCAGAGGTTGTAAACGCTGTAGGAGTGCATTTGGAGCTTATTTAGCCATATAAAAACTGCTGTCTTAAATGTTTCTGCATCCAAAAAAATTAGGTTCAATAGTTTAGTATTAAGATGCGTTAAAACGTCTCGATAGCACGTTTTTCAATAACTATTAACTACAGAAAATTTTATTGTACTACTATAATACCTAGTGTCTATCAAAATATAATCATTTAATACCTGATAAGCGTGCCAGCACTAACAGGTAATCAAAAACTTATTTAGAATTGATTACAGAGGTTGTAAACGAAGTAGGAGTTCTTTTGTAGCTTATTGAGCCATATAAAACTGCTGTCTTAAATTTTTCTGCATCCAAAAAATTCAAGTTTAATAGTTTAGTATTAAGGTACGTTTCAACGTCTGAAAAGCACGTTTTTCAATAATATTTACTGTATAAAATCTTATGTACTACTATAATACCTAGTGTCGATCAAAATATAATTATTTTATCTTTGCTAAGCGTGCCAACAATAACAGGTGCTTAAAAACGGGCTTGGAATTGCTTGCAGAGGTTGTAAACGGTGTCGGAGTGCTTTTGGAGCTTATTCAGCCATATAAAACTACTGTCTTAGATTTTTCTGCATCCAAAAAATTCAAGTTTAATAGTGTAGTATTAAGGTGCGTAAAACGTCTGAAAAGCACGTTTTTCAATAACTATTAACTGCATAAAATCTTATATACTACTATAATACCTAGTGTCGATCAAACTATAATAATGTTATACCCGGTAAGCGTGCCAGCACAAACATGTGCTCAAAAACTGGTTTATAATTGATTGTAGGGGTTGTAAACGCTTAGGAGTGCATTTGGAGCTTACTTAGCCATATAGAACTGCTGTCTTAAATGTTTCTGCATCCAAAAAATTCAGGTTTAGTAGTTTAGTATTAAGGTGCGTTAAAACGTCCTAAAAGCACCTTTCTCAGTAAATATTAACTACAGCAAATTGTACTACTATAATACCTAGTGTCGATCAGAATATAATAATTTAATACCTGATAAGGGTGCCAACACTAACAGGTGCTCAAAAACTGGTTTAGAATTGATTGCAGACGTTGTAAACGAAGTACGAGTGCTTTTGTAGCTTATTTAGCCTTATAAAACTGCTGTCTTAAATTTTTCTGCATCCAAAAAATTCAAGTTTGATAGTTTAGTATTAAGGTGCGTTAAAACGTCTGAAAAGCTCCTTTTTCAGTAAATATGAACTACAGCAAATTTTATTGGAGTACTATAATACCTAGTGTTGATCAAACTATAATAATCGTATACCTCGTAAGCGTGCCAACACAAACAAGTGCTCAAAAACTGGCTTAGAATTGATTGCTAAGGTTGTAATCGCTGTAGAAGTGCATTTGGAGCTTATTTAGCCATATAAAACTGCTGTCTTAAATGTTTCTGGATCCAAAAAATTCAGGTTTAATAGTTTAGTATTAAGTTGCGTTAAAACGTCTCAGAAGCAGGTTTTTCAATAACTATTAACTACAGAAAATTTTATTGTACTACTATAATACGTACTGTCGATCAAAATATAATAATTTAATACCTGGTAAGCGTGCCAACACTAACAGGCGCTCAAAAACTGGTTTAGAAATGCTTCCAGGGGTTGTAAACGCTATAGGAGTGCATTTGGAGCTTATTTATCATTATAAAACTGCTGTATTAAATTTTTCTGCATTCATAAAATTCAAGTTTAATAGTTTAGTATTAAGGTGCGTTAAAACGTCTGAAAAGCACGTTTTTCAGTAAATATTAACTACAGCTAATTTTATTGGACTACTATTGTAACGTTTCACTACAAATTAAGCGCGATCAAAATTAATTTACAATTAATAGCGCTTAATTTTCGTCTAGGCCAACATGTTACGGTATTAAAAGAACTTTACGACACCCACCCAAGGTGAGCATCGCACCACGGAATCAGTCCTGAAAAACTGGCACACTTGCCCTGAGATCGGCTAAAAATAAGCTAAAGGCCACGGCTGGAACGCTCAGGGAGTCGGGCGTGAGTCACACGATACGTTCTGGGCAAGCGTGTTGGGGTATATATATATAGGGTATGTCAAAATTATGAGGGCGCCACCAAGCCTGTCTTAACCCGACTAACCGGGCCTGGACGGTTAGACGGGAGCGAAGCACGCAAAATACTCCGTCGATACGATTACTCAAGAGTTGCAAGGTCAAATAACAATTTCGGGATTGCCTTATGCAAAGATTGTAATTAGGTGCCGATCTGACCGCGACTACGCAGCTGTCTCACCCACCTGTACGCTCAAAGCTCTCTCGTCCCGTCGCACAATAATCATTACACTGAAGAGGGGGGGCGCTTATCTGAAACAGAACATGCACAAGTCGAAACAAAACAATAGTTCCCTTAACTAACAAATCATATATTGAATCACGGGTTACAATGGGGCAGCGGAGTGCGTCGCCCTATATCTATAAATAGATTATATCTAAGAAAACACCAGCTGGCGCGCGCTCTAAACCTAGCGACAGATGTTCAGAATAAACAAGGTAGCACTAGGCGCAAGCTCGTGCAAAGATACAACCTAAAGTTCGGAATGAATGCGCAACATGTGGGCGCGAAGCCTTATGCAACGTACAGTAATGAACAAAGTAGCACTTGTAACATAGACAGTCTGTAATTTGGAATGAACGCACAAGGCGCGACGCCTTATGCAGCAAACAGTAATGCAAGCCCTTGTAAAATAGACAGTCTGTAATGTAGAATGAACGCACAAATATGACGACAGTGCCTGTAGGCACAAGAGACGTGACGGGCTCGCTCGCGGCGTCCCAAAACAGCTCGTACGCGGGGCTTAATGCTCTCCGCGGGACAGGTACACTCGCGTTCACAGCGGTAATCAGTTCAAATACACATACCTTAATACGTAGGCGGTTGGGGAGCCTGGTACAGTTGAGTTGCGACAGGCTGCAGTCTTAGGTGGCAGGTACGTTCGATGTTCGACGGCTATAGTGATGAGTGGGCATCCGCCATACTGGCGACGTGAGACGCGTCAGGACGCGTGCAACTGGACGACGAAAAATGGGCCACTTTCGTTCTGCGGGACAGATCCTCGAATGTCGAGATGAAGGGGCACGATCCCTTACTTACGGGAGCAGGAACTGGGCTCAGGATGCACCCACGCTACGCCGAAAACAATTCGGAACTCACACACAACCACCACACGAACGCTCTCTGCAACGGGCTGCGATCAACTGCCCAGAGGGAAGCGCTGCCACATGTCACATCGGTCGCGTCCCCACGTGACTATACCTCGGCAGCCAATCGTGAGGCGATAAGATGAAACAAATTAATGCCGGCGACAATGGTAGCACGCCGCAACGGCGTGTTTTCTAGAAGATTCGGAATTCTTGCGAGCGATAGCGCTCGGCTGCCAAAGCGCCATCAGAGGGGCGCTCCAACCGACGAGAAATGCTGCGTTTGGGGCCAAATATGTGCAAAATCATGATTCTGGAATTAGGCGATGGAGCCAAATAAGTAACTAAAAGGGTTTAGCATACGGGCACGCTGCCCTAAAGCCTAGGTGGCTATTTAAAATACCAAAATGACCTGACAAACAATGAACGTTACAACAATAGAAATTTTTCAAAGCCCTCGAACTGGCAAGATTAGCGATCGACTCGAGCGGTACGGAGAATCGATCGCGGCGCACTCCTTCCAGAATACACGATTAATCCCGAGAGCCGATTACCGCGTTTAAAACCAAATTCGAGCAGCGGACTCTGGGAGATCTTCACCAGAATTTAACCGGGCTTCCAGGCGCCCTCAGCGGCTGGCGCCGCAGAACATCCCGGATCTCCGAGCAGAAACCGATCTAAATTCACCAGGGCCTTTAGCCAAACTCAGACCAGAAACCGACCTGAAGAATTCGTACTAGTAACTCGATTTCCCCCAGGTACCTGCCTATATAAACGTATTTCTGGACTCGCACTGCGTTTATTAGGATTTATTTGTAAATCAAAAACGATAAGTTTATTCCGCACAACTCTGGGAATACTTAGATAAGCGTCTATTGGTCCAGTCTTACATTGGGGCAGCAAAGCGTGCCGCAAACATTGCGTTAACTCTTGTAAATAAGCATCAGCTGATGGGCGCACTACGGTTACTAAACAACACCCATAACTGTACAACATCAAAAGCAGTTTGACATATGAGTCCCACAACGGGAACGTTTGTTCATACAAAAATGCTCACATGATAATTTGGGCAACCACAGTAATGTCCAAGTGAGGGAAGTAATTAGATCAAAAATGAGCGAGCGACGCCACTTCGCGACAACGATTTAAGATGCGAAGGGTACGTTTTTAGCGGTGCACAAGATTTCACAGTTATTCACATGATTAAGCGCACAGCTCGCGCACGAGAAGTTAGTATAATTCAATGGTTACAAATACCTTAATTTTATTGGTGACGATCCAAGAGATCAGCGTGCGGTCCAGCTTGCGGGAACCAGGTTGCCTGTGGCAATTCATTCGCCGCTAAAACGGCCGACGTGTGAATGGTCTGGATGCGCCCAAAATGGCGACAAAGGCTGGCGCTTCAACAAACGCCGCTACGACGGCCAAACTAGCCCAAGTGATGTCCTACCTCAACAGAATCCTCGCACAACGAGCTAAAGGAAACACTCCCTTACGTGACGACGTAGAACCGGGCATGGAATTCCATCACACCTACGCCTTGGCGTAATAAGATCGCCGTTAACGACACACACACACCTCCCTTGTTCAATCGCCTGAGTAGAACTGCCCAAGCAAGCAGCGTTCCGACCCCCGCCGTGGCGTGAGCCAAAACGGCGTTACCACGTGACTCTCGACAGCCAATGGCGAGGCGCCCAATAAAACAAATAAGTGCCGGTGACAAAGACAGCCAATGGCGAGGCGCCCAATAAAACAAATAAGTGCCGGTAACGAAGACAGCGCGAGGCCTCGCAGTCACACCAACAGCGTAAATTCTAGAAGGTTCGGAAATCCTGCGAGCGTTAACACCCGATTGTCAAAGTACCAACAAAGGGGTGCCCCGGATGACGAGAAATACTGCGCTTGAGGCCAAATATGTGCAAAATCATTATTATGGAATTAGGCGATGAAGCCAAATAAGTAACTAAAAGGGTTTAACATACGGGCACGCTGCCCTAAAGCCTAGGTGGCTAATTAAAATACAAAATGACCTGACAAACTATGCGAATTCGGTAAATAAATTAGCGCATTTATTAAAGAAAAATAATAAATGGACATGGAAAGAGGAGGAACAACAAGCATTCCAACTCATAAAAGAAAGATTTTTGAAAATAGTAACTTTATCACATCCAGATTTTAATAAAACTTTTTATATTGCAACAGATGCATCGGGATGTGCATTAGGTGCACATTTATTTCAATTGAACGAAGATGGGACTACAGAAAATGTCATATTTGCCAGTAGAACATTATTAGAAGCCGAAAAGAACTATATGATTACTGAACTAGAACTATTAGCTATAGTGTTTGCATGTAAAAAATTCAGAACGTACATTTTAGGTTATGAAACTATTATTTTAACTGACCATAAAGCTCTAGAATTTTTAAATAGTTGCAAAGCTTTAAGTGCTAGATTAATGAGATGGAGTATGTATTTACAAGAATATAAATTAACCATTAAATATTGTAAAAGTAAAGATAATCTAGTAGCAGATTTCTTATCCAGGTATGTGTATGGTGATGAAAAGAAGAGTAATCCTTTAGTAGTGGCTTTAACTCAGGAATTGGTACCTAAAACACAATTACCAAGATTATTTAGTAATTTAGAAAATGATCAGAACAACGATAGAAATATAATGTGGATAAAGAATGAAATGAATACGAACAATCATGGAAAAAGGGAAGAATTGAAAATAAATTTCAAATTACATGAAAATATTTTATTTAGAAAATGTAAAAGAAGTGAAGAGTGGTGGTTAATATGCATACCGAAAATTCTAGAGAATGAATTAATAAACGAATATCACCAATTATACGGACATTTTAGAACAAAAAAATGTACGGCATTATTAAAAGAAACATGTTATATCACAAATATAAATAGGAAAGTGCATCAGGTGTTAAAGTATTGCGAATTATGTCAAAAGACTAAAATAAACAATCAAAGTCAACAGAGTACAATGAAAACTATTGAGGCATTAGAACCGTTACAACTAATATCTGTAGATTTGTTTGGACCTTTACCTCAAGGAAGATATGGAATGACTTGTATTTTTGTAATCAAGGACATATTTACGAAATTTATAAAACTATACGGTATTAAAAAACCAAATACGCGTACTTTATTAAATAAAATAATAAACGATTTTATAATTAATGTAGGTAAACCTATATCTATACTATCCGATCATGGATCTCAATTTACTAGCCGAATGTGGAAAGAAAAATTGCACGAAGAAGGTATTGAATGTAAATATTCAGCGGTATATCATCCACAATCTAATCCAGTTGAACGAGTTATGAGGGAATTAGGTAGGATGTTTCGATGCTATTGTAGTGAGCAACACACAAAATGGCCTAATTATGTAAAATTAATAGAAGATTGGTTCAATTGCGTAGAAAACGATACGATTGGAATGACACCATATGAACTTATGAAAGGCCGCAAACCAGATAGGTTGATAGAAAAATTAGTTAAGTTTCCTGAAAGAACTGACTTGAACATAGAAATAAAAATAAGATTAGCATAAGAGAGATTTTTAGCAAAGGGTCAAAGACGAAAACGTAGACATGATGAAGCTATAAAACGTCCAATTAAAATTAAAAAAAGAGATTTAGTACTTGTTAGGAATCATGTTCAATCATCGACATTAGAAAGAACAATAAAAAAGTTTTTCTTGTTATATGAAGGTCCTTACGAAGTCGTAAAAGAAATAGGCGAAAACGCTTATGTATTAAATTATTCAGGTCAAAATAAATATAAATATACACAAAATGTAATTAATTTGAAAAAATACCACACAAAGCCGTCAAATAATGATGTACCAAATGATGTGATTGTATCTAATGTCAAAGTCAAAAATAATATTGAATGGAAAGAGGTTATGTCTTGGTATAAATGTCAATGAATTCTTTATGTCATGGTATAACTGTCAATGAATTAATCCAATGGTGGGTTGATTAGTGATTAAAGTTATACGTTAATTATTTTACAATTGTTAGGTTGCAATGGTTATAGTTATTAGAATGGAGCTTTAACAATTTTAAACAAAAAGCTCTTTGCGATCTTTTGCTCTAAAATTGGAGGGAATAACTGTAATGTTACATGCAGTCTGCATGTCACATTTATTCATATAAAATATATCCAGATAGTTAATTTAAAAAGTTTATGTACAGTCGAAGCCTTGTGAATGGTTACGGGTAACCAAAGAGAAGTAAATAAACAGAATGATAAAAAAGTTCAATTTGAAACTAGACTCGAGACGGTCATATTAAAACCGATGGTGGTTCAATTTCAACCAATTGGTATTTTTAATTGAATTTAATTAAAAGATCATTACACAGGAAGTATCTGGTAATGATATAAAATAAATTCAGCAAATCAAACCGTCTATCAAGTCGACATAATTGAAGTGTTTGCAATATCATATTGAAGTTATATTACCAAGTAAATAACTTACAATATAATTAACGTAAAGCCAGTGTTTACGTGTGTGGTGCATTCAATTGAGAAGTGCTATCTGGGAGATAGCAACACATCCAAAGAGCTTTTTGAGGGAATTGAAGATTTCAACCAGCCAGTTACTGTTAGCTGTCCTGCTTCATTTGCAGAGGAATTCTATAGGTTGCTGATCAGGTTACGCTAAAGCGACGTTAAGGTCAGTGTTGTTTCTTAACTTTTGCTAACAACTTTTGGAATACTTCAAGGATATTTAAATTGTGTGTTTAATATTAGTGAACTTGTATTTAGAACTAAGAATTACTATTAATTATCTAAATTCTAATAGTGTTCTGAGTACTCGGCGATTTTAGGTCATTATATTTAGAAATTCTAACCTTTTGATTTAATTTAAGATTGGGGATGTAAATTAGGGATTTTGGGTTTTAATATTGATTAAAAGTTATCTTAAACAAACTTCACTATCCTTACGTCATTGACAATTCAATAAACATATCTGAATGTCATTAAGATATTTAGAATATCAGTAAAAGACCTGAAAGTAACTATAAAATTACTTTATATTAATCAAATAGTTGAACAATCAGTAATACTTGTTATTAAGAAGCACCATTCAGCTGAGGGTAAGGAGTATTTCTTTAGCTTTACTGACTGGCCGGAGCAAAATTTAAAATAAATAGAAGAATATACCATGACAATATTTGTATGTCACATATTGACGTTTGTGAGGTAAGTTATTATCTTAATTTATCATATAAATAAGTGATATAACACCGCAGAGAGGCGTTATATTACAATTGACGCGTCAACGTGGAGCTCGATAGGGCTTATATAACAAGGAAACTTTTAGTTCATGAATTTAAGGTCAGGTTTTAAAAAACCAGCAAGAAACCTTAATAAAATGGAGGCAATTAGATTAGAACAAGGTGACAATGTAACAAATATGGAAGTCAATCCAATAGTAACTCAGGAATTGGTACCTAAAACACAATTACCAAGATTATTTAGTAATTTAGAAAATGATCAGAACAACGATAGAAATATAATGTGGATAAAGACTTGTAGGCATACGTCGAAGGCAAAAAAAAATTCCCGGAAGTGGCCGAGGTCAATGACCCCGGCTAGGCCCGTGACCTTCGACTAGACTTAGCCAAGTTTCAAACCAGAGGCCAATGACCTTGCCACGTGAGTAGTAATACTAGACGGGTTCTGGCTCAAAGTGTGTCTCTGCGCATGTGTTCTGCGCAGGTTGTTAATAGGGGTGATATTTGCGCGCGCCGGATGTCTGGGACGCACCGGATGTCGCGCAGACGTGTGGGGTATTTTTTGCGAGGTGATTGACCTTAGGGTGACGTCATAGTCTGGGTGGTGCACATGTGGATGACTCATCACAGCATGTGGCCGAATGTCGCGCAGACGTGTGGGGTATTTTTTGCGAGATGATTGACCTTAGGGTCTGGGAAATTTGCGTGCACATGTGGATGACTCATCACAGCATGTGGCAAACATGTGTTATGATGACTCATCGCAGCATGGGGTAAATTGCCTCCTCTTGGCACAATTTCGGCTGTCAGTGTTGCAGCAACACGCGTACCTTCAACATGCCTGCAGCAAATTGCATTTGGCAGGCATATGGGAAATATTACAAGGAATTTTCTGAGTTATTTCCTTGGCTTGGCAGCGAACGTATAAGTGCTACCGTTAAGCTGGATGGACATCCGGACTTCTATACAACTAGTACAAAACTACGCCTCCCAGACTCGGATGATTTTTTTGAGTACAATGTGATGGAGCCCATCGAGGAGTATTTAAAAAATTGGAATTTAAAACGTGAATGTGTAAAGAAAATCGTATACGAGTTATATTGATGCTCCGCCGTCATCCTAAAATTCAATGGGTCAGGCTAACCACCACCACCTGATTTTTTACTCCAAGACAATTGTAAAGATATAAATGTTTTTATTTATCTAAATCATATCATAGAAATATTAGTTCTACGATAGCAATGATCAAAGACTGCTTCTCAAATCATAGTTGGAGTCCTCCAATGGAACAACCGCACTTCTGGCCATCTAACATAACAAAAGTGGAGGGCTGCGGCTGTATAAATTGTATCAGGTGGTTAAGCTCAACACAAAATCTTGAGGCACCACTACAACAACCTGAACTGGAACAGGTGCCACCACCATCCCCATCACCAACTCCTTCATTTCAAGCATATAGTTTTACACTTTCTGAACCAACACTGCCTCTAGATTTAAAAATTAAGTTAGGTAATAAACTTATACATGTAATTATTAAAGATTAAAAATAAAAGGCTTTTTATTCTAATATGTGTTTTATTTCATACATTACAATGTATTAGATAAAATAAAAATTACAACAGTTGTTGGTGTTGATGTTGTTGTTGTTGTCATTGTACTAGTAGTAGTAGTAGTAGGGAAAGCCTCATTGCAAAGCCTGGATCTGGTCAGCCATTTCGATCTCCTCGAAGGAAAGTTTAGTACTGTTACCACACTTTCCGCCAGATATGATGTAGTAGCAGCATCCAGAAAGTCGTTGCAGATCCTCATCGGTGAGACAGTCATATCTTGCTGGTAATATGACTTTACAATCGTGTAGCTCAATAGCTACTTTATCACCGTATCTTGTAGAACATCGAAACACACTTATTATTAAATATTTATTTTGAACAACTAAGTCTTTAACATTTTTCCACTCTTTAATCTCGTTCAACTTAGACAATTTTTCAGTGAAATCTGCCATGTTATTAGAGCACGGTACAAGCACACACGAGAATGATAACAATGCTGCAAAATACTGAGTTTATATAGCACCACTCAAGATGTTTCTAAAATTATCCTCAACATGTGTTATACACACATGTTCTTGCAACATGCGGTTACGATGACTCATCACAGCATGTGGTAACATGTGTTATGATGACTCATCACACATGTGGCTCATCACAGCATGGAGTAATTTACACAATATTTTAGCATCTATCCAGCTATTGTGCTGATTTGAAAATCCAAGCCATTTTACAAATACTTTGTTACGTTTTCGTTTTATTACACGTTCAACGAGATGTATGTCTGAATATTTAACTTTTTGAAGCTCTAGATCGTAGAAACACCCTCGAATAGGTTGATTTGAAGCATCTTTTAGTAGATAGGTAATTGGATTAGTTAATTTAACTTGATCGATTGTGAATATTTCATTAGTCCAGTTGGGCGTATATCCTTTTTCAAATATTGTTCGATATTTGCTAATTCGCACAGGATCGCCAACCTTAAATTTTACATTACTTAAATCTGTCATTTTTATATGATTATAGTCTTGATTGAGAATTTCCTGTTCATTACTCTTATTTACATCAGCAGGTTTTTTACCAATCGTACTATGTTTTCTGTGATTGTAGGTGTGACTGACTTGAGATAATAGAGAAAGCCATTTGTATGAACCTTGCAAACTAAACATCTTCCACATAATAGATTTAAGTGTACGATTTACTCTTTCAACGACACATGCTTTTTTTGAGCTGAATGTTGAGAAATGGTTAATTTTATATTTATTCATTAGCGTTTGAAAATCTTTATTGAAAAACTCTTTACCTTGATCTGTTTGCAAGTTCTTTGGAATTCGGCCGCTTTCAGACAGTATTTTTTCAGTTGCTCTAGCAACTTCCCTAGAGGTTTTGGTTTTTATAGGTTCTAGCCAAACATATTTTGAAAATACATCTATAATTACTAAAATATATCGATAACCTTTATTTACTTTAGAGTATGGTATCATTTCTACTAAATCAGCTTGATGAAGATCATCTAATCCTTTTACTATGACACGTCGTCTCCTAAAATTTATTCGTGCAGGCTTATGTAGCTCATCTACTATCTGAGCCTTAATTGAACTGTTTATTTTCGATATCTTTTTCTTCCGAGTCATTTTGAACTCCTCTAAATGGCGCGGTTTCACCAACTGTAGGTTTAGGCGACGGTTTAGTTAGATTTAGAGAAGAGTAGAGATGATCGATTTCAGATTGAATGTCTGTAAGAATTTCATTTGCTATTTCTATATTTGTACTAGCAGATTTTTGATGTTCAGAAAGTAGGTAAATAACCTTATTAAGTTCTTTGTTAAGGAACGATTTGTTGACAGCGTCTTCTTCATATAGAGGTTGTGCAAGATTGACTAATCGTTTATGTTGAAGATCAATATATTCGAAGTCGTCATCATCATCATATGATCCATAGTAACGATTTTTGTGCTGAATGTGACGACCGAACTTATCCCGCGACATTTTTGAACTGACGTTATTTAATAATTTTAGCTTCTTTTAACTCTTCTATTATGCTAACAATTTCATTTCTGTGATTTGAGTGACCAGCTGCTTGAGAGGCATACAGTAACTTTAATCGATTGACTAGCTCATTCGGATCGTCCCAGTAAACATAATCCAATGGTTTATTGGTAACCTGTTTATACATTTGCTGCATACCTTTACCAGTACGTTTTTTAATCGCTAATGGCGCTGCTGATGATGATGATGATGATGATGGTGATGACTGTTCAGGTTTTATAAATTTCTTATATTTCGCTTGGTTGAAACCTACCTTCTGAGCATTTTTATCAAAATCTCTATGTGCTGCATTTGTTCTGTCTATAATATCATTATAATTTGATATATCTGATCGAGTTGGAGTTATTTGAGGATCGTTTTTAAATAATAATTCGTACAAACCGGGTGAACCTTCATAGCGCACATTCTGAACAATTATATCTGAACCCTTTATATCCAGTTCAGCTGAACCAAAATAAAATTTGTTTTTATCAAAATCATATCTAATCCCATACCTCCCAAGCTCAGGTCTTTTTATAAGGTAATTGTTTGCATATTTTCTAGGAAGTTCGTCATACTGTTTAAAAATAGAACTTATAGCTTGCGGTTCTATGTTGCGAGGTGATTGAAATTCGTCTTCAGCAGACGATAGCGATTGCGATACTTCATCAGTCGGTTTTGGTGTAAATAATTCCAATTTTGGAAGTTTTTTTGGTGAAATATATTCTTCATCAGCATCATAATCGTATTTGGTTTTCCCTTATCATCATCATCATCAGCATCGTCGTAATTGTATTTAACTTGCTTTTTCAATTTGAAAGGTGTAAATTGTGATAGTGATGGAAGATGCTCTTTTTTCTTTATCTCTCCTACAACAGTCTGCACTTTTTCTGTAACAGGCTTAAAAAACTCTCCGAGGATCTGTTGTTGCTGCAAATTACCCTCTTTAAGAGCTCTAACTTTCTGTCTTATAATATTTTTAGTTTTAATAAGTTCTGACGATGCTGCTGCTGCTGTACTCGTTTTCATTATTGATGAGTAGGCAGACTTAGGTAGGTAAACAGACAGACAGACAGACAGACAGACAGGTAGACAGGTAGGTAGACAGACAGGTAGACTGGTAGGTAGACAGATAGTTAGACAGGTGGACAGATAGGTAGGTAAACTGTTCAAAACCAGACCAGTTCACACACTAACAGCTATCTATCGAATAATAGATTACCAGAATTGTTAGATGTATATATACGAATCAAATTCATAACGATAGCGACCATTATTTAAATCACTATCTTTGTCTATTACCAAAAATCCGTGTTTATGCCTATTCCAACAATAAGCACACATTTCTTTAAATTGTTCATAAGTCATGTCGGTATTAACATGATCTCGATAGACCTTCTGCAAATTCACATCATCCTGCTTAAACAACACCAGCATGTTAGCATTATCACGAATAAGATGTTTAGGAATACATGCATATGTTTGACAAAGATAGAAACAGTCTATATTTTTATGCCGACCCATGCTAAAATATTCTCTCATAACGTCCTGTTTGTCGCAAGCAATGTCGTCAAAAATAAAAATGCTGTTAGATTTAGCTTGATCAGGTGGTACAATGTTCGCACCATCGCTGTATGTATAGTAACCAACCTCAGGAATTAATTGAAACAACATACTTAGATATTCAAACTTTGCTTGAAACAGCGATTTTGAATATATATAAATATTTTCGAATCGTACTCCATTAGCATCTACTATTAGCGAAATAATGATGTTTGTTTTACCACAATTCGATGGACCTAGAACGAGGCATCGTATTGTGGAAGGTAACAACGGCCCGTGTCTCCTGCTTAGAGATGTAGTATGATTATCGTCATGATTTTTTATTGACAAGCTATTTTTTAGTTTAACTACCCTCATGACGACTAATTGCAAACTCATACTAATACAGCTATACGCTTAATATATATTAAGGTTCTAATCAACCAGCTCTCAGTTCTATAAAATGCCTCGTCATCGAAACAGTAAACCAGTCATTCGACGGCGAGGTGCAGGTGTAGTCAATACGCTTGCCTTTCGAATTGCACATACCTGGATATCAATATTGCGGACCAGGCACAAAACTAGAGAAAAGAATTGCAAGAGGAGATCCTGGAATTAACAAATTAGATCAAGCGTGTCGCGAGCACGATTTGGCTTACTCAAAATATTCTGATAATATAGAGGAACGACACAAAGCTGATAGTATTTTAGCTAAAAAGGCTATTGAGCGTATTAGGGCTTCAGACGCTAACTTAGGCGAACGCGCTGCAGCTGTAGGAGTAACTGCAGCTATGAAGGCAAAAGTAAAGATGGGGATGGGGGCTAAAAAGAAAAAGAGTCAAACTGGTAAAAAGAAAAAAGGTAAACGTCATTGTGGTGGTGCTCTTACTTTCAATCAAGTCTTGAAAAAAGCAAGATCTCAATTAGGAGGCCGAGGACGTTTGCAGCAAGACTTAAGCAATGCCGCGAATATAGCTGTTAAGGCAATTAATAAAATAAAAAGGAAAAAAATTATTAAAACTCCACGCGTAATACCTGTACCTAAAACAGGAGGAATTTTACCTTTGATTCCAATCTTTGCAGCTCTTAGCGCTTTAGGAGCTCTTAGCGGTGGAGCTGCAGGAATTGCAAAGGCAGTTAAAGATACCGAGTCTGCAAAGAAACAATTAGCAGAGTCTGAAAGGCATAATAAAACGATGGAAACAATCGCTTTGGGTAAAGGGTTATATCTAAGACCTTATAAAAGAGGATACGGATTGTTCATGACAAAAAACTAGTAATGCAGCTACCAAACCGCGCCTTGACAAATATCGATTTACAATCATACGCTAAACGTTTAAAAATTCCAAACTTTCGAGGTATCTTTATGAGGGATGATTTACCGAAACAGGTTCGCAATATAGAATGTGGCATTGTAAATTTAGATGATAAAACGAATCTTGGCACACATTGGGTAGCTTACATAAAACGTGGGAAAGATGCAATTTACTTTGATAGTTTTGGAGACTTACAACCGCCAAAAGAGATTGTGAAATATTTGACAAGTAGCAAAGATGGTAGCTGTCATCGTATTAAATATAATCACCAGACATTTCAAACGTATGATTCTGTAAATTGTGGACATTTATGTCTTCAGTTTTTGTACAATACCACGTGTAATTGAAATTAATAGCTTCCAGATGGCTGTAGTTGTACATCTGCAGACCTGCAAGTTAAATGTATGAAGTCATTGCGTGAGAATGTTCTCGTAACTTGATATTTAACCCCGAGGAGCTTTTGCACAGACTTCACATCATGAGTCACCAACCTCGACCACACATCCTGAGTCACCAACCTCAACCGTACGACGAATATAGAATGCAACTTAACCGTTGGTTGGAGAAGCTAGAGGTGTTGAAAAAGGACGTGGAGACATATCAGAAATTAAACGATATGTCAACACAGTTTTTCCACCTGCAATTAAACGATCTGCAGCAGCGACAGCAGCAGCAGGATCAGCTCTTCCTTCTCCTAATAGATCAATTCAATCATGCCCTGTCAATGGAGCAGTATAATAAAGAAGATTAGGCGTAGCAACACCTGCAACAGCAAGCAGGTTCAATTTTACCCTATTGTTCAAATCCATCATTTCCATAAGAGAGAAGTGGAAAATGACGATGACCTTCCGCACAATTACTGGCAGTTGTGTGCACTCGACAGGATGAGGTTTAAGGATAGAATAGATAAAATGTCGCTGGTACTAGAGCCAGTTTTAAAGAAGAAATTAGAATGTATTATAGAAAATAATTGTAATAAATAGGATGTAGAAAAATAAAACTCATTTGTTTAAAAAGTTGTTTTATTTCTAGTAAGCACCAACGTCTTCTCATAATAATATATATAATATTCTGAGAGGAGGTCGTTGGCTGACGGATTAAATTAATAGCCTCCAGATGTTTTGCATCAGTTCTAGTTAAGCTGTCTAATATTAAACATGTCCTGGACTTTTACACTGTCTGGGAACGAATCTGTTCTCACGGCTCAGTACCCATCCATACATCTGGATTCTGAATCTGAATACGTTATAGGATTAATCAGTTTTGAAGCATATAATACTATACCTAATATCGAATCAGATAATAATAAATTTCATTATACAAACATTGACGGTAAACCTAGTGTAATTGAAATACCCGAAGGTTCTTATGAAGTCAATGATATTAATCAATATATTCGTCGTGAACTAGGTATAGGCGGTGTAAGTAATTTAACAAAGCCTAAGCTACCCTCTCCTCAAACGGGTAGTGGTAATGATGTGCTAGAAAATATTGTACAGCAACGAGCAGAACCTGTGCTACGTATTAAAGCTAATAATAACACACTCAGGAGCGAAATAAAATCAACCTTTGCAATCGATTTTACTGCTAAAGATAGCATTGGACAATTATTAGGCTTCAAACCTAAAAAACTGAAACCTTATGGCAGATATATTTCCGATAATCCTGTAGATATATTTAAAGTTAATACTATATGTATTGATTGTAATATCGTAACTGGAACTTATCACAACAGCAGTGCTGTACACAGAGTTCATCAGTTTTTCCCTACAGATCCGCCAGGATTTAAAATTGTAGAAAATCCTTCTAATGTTATATATCTACCAATCAATACGAGAATTATCGATAACATTGTCATACAAATACTGGATCAAAATGGTAAATTGGTCAATTTCTGTGGAGAAACCGTCACGGTAAGGTTGCATCTCAAAAAACAAAATGGTGGTTAGATACAACTCTTTAAATAAACAGCAGCAACAACAAACATATATTAGGGATGAACAGTTTGTATCCGACATTAGTAGACTACCTGCAGTCGACAGATTAACATCTGACAATAAACTGTTCCTAAAATCTTTGGGGTTTAAGTTAACTGATAGAAGTAACGACGGCGAAGGGAAAAGGAAGAAGAGAAAACATCTGGTCCGTTATTAAATTAAATTTTGTTGTTAATATTAGAAAAATTCTAATACTCTGCCATATTAAGAGCGCTTGCTTTTCATCATCATCATTAAATAAAAATGACGGTTTCAGAAGTACTAAACGTTACTGAAAAAGCATTTCAAGATAATTCAATTATTTATGCAGAGAAACATACGCACCAACCCTATTCTTCTACAACATTTAATAATAATGATGAAATACGAATACCTATTTTACATCAAGATGTGTACACATTACCATGCAACAGTGTTATATGTTTTGAAGGAAAATTGTTAAAGAATGTAGATAGTAAACCTACTACAACAGGATCATTTGTAAATTTAGGCATATCTCACCTACTTGATGAAATTAGATATGAACTTAATGGTGTAGCGATTGATCGCGTGAGAAATGTCGGTATAACTGCAACTATGAAAGCTTACGTATCATATAATTCGAACCAAAGTATTCGTTTGGAGAATGCAGGTTGGGCTCCAACCAAAACAACTATTGAGGGATTGGTTGACTTAAAAGGCAATTTTCAGATATTTGTCCCCTGCGAAATGCTGATGGGAGTTTTTGAAGACTTTAGAAAGATTTTACTAAACGTTCGACAAGAATTAGTACTTATTAGAAGCAATCATGATTTAAATGCTGTTATTAATGCTACTGCTGATGAAAAGCTTAAAGTAGAATTAACAAAAGTGTATTGGAGAGTGCCGCAAATTTCGGTGGCTGATGTAAATCGTTTAAAATTATTAAAATACGTTGAGCAGAGTAGTCAGTTGGAAATAAATTTTAGAAGTTGGGAATTGCATGAGTATCCAGTATTACAGCAAACAAAACGGCACACTTGGGCGATAAAAAATGTTAGTCAAGTAGAAACTCCACGCTACATTATTGTAGGTTTCCAGACAGACAGAAAAAATAAAAATAATAAAAATATGAGTCAATTTGATTCTTGCGATTTAAGAAATATTACACTTTATCTCAATTCTGAAAGATATCCCTATGATAATTTAAATCTAGAATTTTCCAGCAATCGTTATGCACAACTGTATGAAATGTTTGCAGGATTTCAATCGTCTTACTACGAACATGACAATCAACCCGTTCTTACACCTGTACAATTCAAAAGTATAGCTCCATTGGTTGTAATAGATTGTTCTAGACAAAATGAGACATTAAAAGGCGGTGCTGTAGATATTCGGCTTGAATTCGAAACCAATACTGATATACCGCAAAATACATCAGCTTACGCATTGATTTTATTCGATCGAAAAGTAAAATATAATCCTTTCACCAGCGACATAAAAATAGTTAACTAGATGTTGCACGATTAGTTGCAGATTGTCTGTTCGTTCAATAACAACAATAGTGATTGCGATGAAATTTATTGATATTCAAGGTTTTCAGTATAAAAATAGCAACTTTATTTGTAAAGAAATAGCTGTATATGATAGTGATACAAATGATACAATCCATCAGATTGTAGAACCACCGATACCGTACGAGCACCTTTCAGACGCTTTAAAAGATCAGGTGGTTTGGCTTACAACTAATCTGCATGGGCTAGAATGGAACAATAATGGAACAATACCCTACGAAGAATTATCTCTGTACATCCGGAGGATCATACAAACTAATGATTTCATATTTCTCAAAGGATTAGATAAAAGAATATGGATTAAAAAAATGTTGATTGGTGAACAAACTGATAATGTAAAATTTATTGATTTACCAGCTTGCCCTAATATAAAGCAATTAAAGACTCTGTATAATGCTAATTTTTGTTCCCATCATCATATTGGTACAAGAGTGCAATGTGCTAAACAAAATGTACACATTTTGCACAAGTGGTATAATGAGTGGCATTAATTGCCATTAGTTGACACTTAATCTGCACATGTGCATCCTGCTGCGAAAGCTTAATCTGGACCTCCTGCTGCGCAGTATAGAGTAGTAGGAGGAAATTTGCATGTATATAAGAATAACTGTTTTACTATAGGAACATTAATTCAACATGAGTCCAATGTGCCAACAACTGCCTGCTATTTCGGCGTCACCCGCAACCGTCGACAGCGATGAGGGGTCGTGGACGTGGCACCAGCCACAAGACGACCCCCATGTTTGGTCGGGCATGGAGGATGTCGACGATCCTCCAGCCATTGACGTTGGCGTTGACGACTATTCATGTTGCGGTTGTGAATATTGCCAGGGAGAATCGCCATCATCATCGCAGCCCCAGCAACCACAATCACAGCTTCAGCAGCAGCAGCTGCCAACATATTCGGCGATTGACGATGTCGATGAAGTCCTGGTAGTCGACGATGATGATGACGATGACGATTATTCATGTTCTGGGTGCGAGTATTGTCCAACACCGCAATCGTCATCATCATCACAGCCTCAGCAACCGCCATCGCCAGGACCATCACAATCACAGCTCCAGCAGCAGCAGCAACCGTCATCATATCAGGCTGAGTATGAATTCGGCTTGCCTGCAACGACCATACCGCTACATATTTCTCCTATAAAAATTAATATAAAATTAGGTAATAATAGTTATATGTATATACTGAATACTGAATAAAAGACGTTTATTTTCATACATGTTTTATTTATGAGTGAAACAGAACTTAGCCTTAACAGTACTGAATAAAAGACGTTTATTTTCATACATGTTTTTTATTTAATTAAATATCTTATGTATTCATGAGTGAAACAGAACTTAACAAAGAGTAAGTATCAATATAGTCTTGAGGTGTTGTTGAGGGCCAAGGACCGGAACAAGGACCAGTTCTCCAACCGACAGCTTCGCCATTTTGAGCTTTTCTGATGTTTTCCTCAAACCATTTAAAAATATCTTTGTGCTGATGTACAGCGCTGGGTTGAAATATATAAGCTATGTGGTGTGTATTCAAATACTGGAACACGTCTTCTATAAACTTGATGCGAGCATAATAGGCTGCCTCGAAGATCGCATCGTGAAGAAAATATGGATATATGAATACATGATAGATTTTTACAGTCGAATGCCTAAAGTATGTCCTATTTCATGTGTTATGATTAATAGAAGACTCGTTTTTCCTTCAGGTAACACATCATTCACTCCAGTATGCCAATTAATCTGTATATTAATGTGCACTTCAACTGGTTTTTGAAGCTTTGAAGTTTGACTGTAGTCGATTGAATATTCCATGTTATAACATTGGTGCGCCACGTTGAATTATGAGTTTGAAATAACCCTATTACATTGTCGACAGAACATCTAGACCCCTTAATTAAATTCAAAATAAATAGTATTCGGTGTTGGTAAATCGTGTTTGAAATCTGTTTAAAACAAATATAAAATCAATCGAATTTACAACTAAATCTATTGACGTTAAACCATGTTCACTTTCGTTCGATTTCAAAAACCCCAAACTTTGTAGTTTCGTTGCTGTTTTGTTGCAAACTGCGCACCCTATTACTAACAATAAAACAAACATTTGACACATTTTATGTTTGTAGCTGTTTCGTTTACAATGTATTACTAATGTATTTGCTTAATGATATCAACATTAGATACTGTCTTCACACTCTTCTTTCACCTGTTCCTCTCTTTCTATTTTTTTCTCAATTAAGCTAGCTGAGTCTCTACTTACTTTACCCGTACGTCGTTTGTTGTCAGATTGGCCGAGCGGTCTAAGGCGCTGGATTTAAGCTCTGGTTCCTGTAAAGGAGCGTGGGTTCGAATCCCACATCTGACACTTGTTTTATCTTCTACTGACATGCTGTGTCATTGCATTAACAAATTAGTTCAATTATATACTTTCTTCGCATAGGTAACCATAGGTACACATATAAAGTAGTGTAAATGTGCTTACCGGAAATAAAACAACTTTTCTTAAACAACCATATATTTTTCATACATTTATTACAAATTAATCAATAGACTTTGTATATTACATTGCTGTGAAACATATACATATACATATACATATTCAGAAGGCTTACATGTTGAAAATTATTACTTGATAAATTTTAATAAAGCAATACAAATACTTTATGTTTAATTTTACTCGATCAGTTCACCCAGTTGTATACATGCAATTGTAAGCCTAATGGCCGGTTGCACAAAGCTATAATTAATGGATTATTAACTAACTACTCATCATTTCTAACGGTTTGTTAACCACTGATCGGGTTGCACAAAACAATTTGATTGTTCGTTAATCGTCCGTTTCCTAATTGGCGATTGATGAAAGGTATATCTGGCAACAGGGCAAAAATCGTCGTGTTTCGTGTTGACAGGTAATCTGTGGTTGACCAAGACGAGTGAAATCATTAAAAAGCGGATGATTTCACCCAGCGGGAAAAGGAAACTTTTATTTATGCTGTGGAAAAGTGTGTATTCGTTATTATATTTTCCATTTTAATTAGAACAATTGTAATTGTGTGACATAACCTAAGATTTGCGTGGAAATGTTTCCTAACTGTTTTTAAATCCTTCAATCCGTCCTTATTTTAGATATAAGCATATAGTAGAAGTTAAGTCTACCAAAGCCTTCATGGTAGATAAGAAAATTAAAGTATGGCAGCAAATAGTAAAATATTTTATTTGTTACTTATCTGTAAACATCAATTTATCAAAACACTGTATTAATCAAGTAAGTTTATTTTAACAAATTACTAACTTGTAAAATCTTTTTTGTAATACCTACTTGTTAAATATTTCTTTAAGGACTGTTTACTACTGCGTAAGCAACCTCTTTACGGCCCGGCCGTAAAAAGTGTCCGTAAAGACCACGGCCTGCTAAATTGTGTGCCAAACGTCAAAGTGACATTTGTCACACAAATCCAGCAGCAAGCAAGCCTTCAACTTCACATAGAAGAAAGCGCAAAAGACTGCTATAACTCCTGAACATACGCTAAAATAACTTGCTCATTCAGAATCTTAACGTCTTTAGGAATATCTTCATCATTTTCTACAAATGTCATAAGTTACGAGCTGGTTACAACTTAAAACTGCTTACAACCATACACGAAATTGGAAATAACTGACATTTATAAACAACAGTTGCAACGTTCTACGCACTCTGAATCATTCTAAAATGTCATTACACAAACCTAGCGTTTTGATGAAAATAAATTAGAAAAATATAGATATGACCGAATTGTGTGTAGGTATTACAAAAACTATTGTACAATACACGTCCGTTAGGGCCTTTACTGCCTCGCCAGTATTATTCGACTCGCTCTTCGAGCTCGTCTCACAAATTCTCTGGCTCGGCAGTAAAGGCTATCCTAACGGACTTCTACTGTAAAATACTATTTTGTAATACCTACTTGTTAAATATTTCTTTAAGGACTGTTTACTACTGCGTAAGCAACCTCTTTACGGCCCGGCCGTAAAAAGTGTCCGTAAAGACCAGGGCCTGCTAAACTGTGTGCCAAACGTCAAAGTGACGTTTGTCACACAAATCCAGCAGCAAGCAAACCTTCAACTCCACATAGAAGAAGGTGCAAAAAACTGCTATAACTCTTGAACATACGCTAAAATAACTTGCTCATTCAGAATCTTAACGTCTTTAGGAACATCTTCATCATTTTCTACAGATGTCATAAGTTACGAGCTGGTTACAACTTAAAACTGTTTACAACCATACACGAAATTGGAAATAACTGACATTTATAAACAACAGTTGCAACGTTCTACGCACTCTCAATCACTCTAAAATGTCATTACACAAACCTAGCGTTTTGATGAAAATAAATTAGAAAAATATAGATATGACCGAATTGTATGTAGGTATTACAAAAACTATTGTACAATACACGTCCGTTAGGGCCTTTACAGCCTCGCCAGTATTATTCGACTCGCTCTTCGAGCTCGTCTCACAAATTCTCTGGCTCGGCAGTAAAGGCTATCCTAACGGACTTCTACTGTAAAATACTATACACGTTAACTGTCAGTTTTACAAGTTAGTAGCATTATTTACATTCGAAAATTGTGTTCTATTTGCATCATAAATGTTAAAAATCATGGTACAATTGTTATTCCCGGTAACACACACTTTGGACGATGAAATAGGTAAACTTGAACCATCTGCTGGTGCCGAGGGTGATGCAGAGACTGGAACTGAGAACAGCGTAGCCTTTGTAGACTCACTGCTAGGAAATAATTTTCTAGACATTTCGATTTTCTTATTGATTGAATCCTCAACGTAGCTCGTAGCAATTTCGCTGGATTTTCATCCCCCTGCTTGCTTTAGTGCTAAGATATCTCCACCCGCATCCACAACCATAGTTGCCCCAGTTCGCCGAAAAGAATTACCGGTATATAACTCTGGTTGTTTTAAACCTAAATATTTCGCAATTTGCTTTGGGACAGCGCTAACAGTGTGTTGACCAGCATTAAGGGAAATGCACTTTCCATTTCGGTATGTTAAAAAAAATCGTAGGCTTTCTGTTCTAGGAGGTCGGAGATTTAGATATTTTCTGTACAACATGCAGGGCTCAAAGCTGCAGCCATCATCGGTTATGGTAAATCTTCTTGTTGTTAAATTCTTTGTTTGACGCAATGTCACGATAACGTATTTGCCCATATCTTCTACGTCATTCATAGTCAGGGAGAGGAGTTCGTCGCATCGACAACACCCAAAGATGCCGAATACTGTTATAATTTTCGCAAGCAACCAATGGTCATCTGGAGCTTCCAACAGAAATCGTTCAACCTCTTCTTTAGTTAAAACCTTGGCTTCTTTGGGGGTATAACGCTCATTCTTTTGTTTGAGAAATACAATGACCTTTTGAAACCTACAAACGTCAACAAACGTCAGATTTTTTCATAAAATTTTCAACAAAAAAACCAAACCTGCGAACTGGAACATTTTCCTTGATTTCTAAGCAACTTTTGAGCATAGACCATTTTGCCCATAATGAATTAGGGCTCAATCTAACATACAGTTGATTCATGTAAGCTAACAGAACATCTTCTGTGACCCCAATCACGCCATTTTTCTTCTGCCAATTTTTGAAATAGCTATATTCACGCTCGTACCTTGAGGATGATTTTTCTGGCAATAAACTTGAAGCTACACTGGTGGCTTCCTTAATAATTGCTTCCGGCACATGCATTTTCACCACAATAAAACAACAGGGAAATAAACAACATACGTAGTCACGGTAATGTTTCCAAAGCTTACAACAAATTATTGAGAATGTTTTTTGTAATTGAAATATTTGCATCTAATTAATTAATATATTTGCATTTTTTTACAAATGGGTAACAAATAAAATATATAACAATACACGCAAGTTAACGGGTTTTACTGGCTCCAGAAGGTAACTGGCTCGCCTACGGCTCGCCAGTTATATCCTTCTGTCCGCCAGTAAAACCCTTTTTACCTAGCTAGTAATGTTATATACTATTAACTGTTCAGCCGAAACGGGGACACGAACGCGAAGCAGTTAAAAGTGCTTTATGAAAACTTAAAGCGGGAGATGAAAAAAAAACTGTGGCTGAGCAACATGTGAGATTAGAATTGAAATAACGTAAAATTGCAACAAATTTATTTGTGTTTACCTAATTAATATAGCATGAAAACTACGAAGCCAAATTAAACGAGCAAGAGGCAAAACGAGCTGCGAATAACGATAAGGTAATATTTGAAAATGTTGGCACAGTTTTCTTTTAAGATAATAGACCTGTAAGTTTTTCATTCTTAAAAACTGAATTCACGATGAAAACCTACCTCTATTGTTTCATGTTTTGGCATTTTATACATTTAACTTTTTTAATGCTAGCTATATTCATTTTAAGAGAGAAATTTTTAAAACGGGGGGAGGAAGTCCACACCTTGTTTTGAAACCAGATCAGGACATATTATTATTAGCCACTATTCGAGAGCAAGTTGAGCCGTTGCAAAATGAATTTGATAGCGCAGCTGATTATTTCAGTAATTTAATCAACAAACTAATATATTCTGTGTTGACAATAGATGAAATTGAAATTATAAACGTTCCTGATCTTGAACCTGGCCCCTCCAACTTTCCATCCCCTGTACTTGACGCCAACGTGATCCAACACCAACCCCAAATCCAACCGTCAGCTCAAACCCAAGCTCGACCTTCCAGATTTATCAGAAATAAAAGAAAGAGACCTGCAACAGCTGACGATTTAAGAAAGCAGTACTATAGGGAAAAAATTAAAAATGAAAAAATTCAAACAACAATTTTATATCTTCAAAAAAAAAATTAAATTAGAAATAAAGAAATTACAAGATTAAAATAGTTATTGGTTCCTTTCGTTAACCCATTCATTTGATATTAACAAACGCTAGCAAATGCTTATAGGAATTTAAAATTTTTATTTTTAACGAAAATGAAATATGAGTAAACCCCAGCTCCAGGTGATACTACTTTATCAGTTTTAAACTGAAGATCAACAATAACAATTGACATTACTCCGAAAACATCCTGTGAGTTTCTTTCTGAAATTAAGTACATATAAGCATCTGCGTACGTTTTATTAATATCACTCATATCGAAAATTTTGATTATAGTGAGCCGAAAGATTTCAAAATTATGTGTTAAACAGGGATATACAAAATGTCTCTAAATTTTAACAAAGGGAAAATCATACGGGCCCAAGTGACTTTTATTTATCTGGCAAAAACAGAAGCAATCAATGCGTTTCGCACTGCATAATTTTCATTATTCTGATTGGCCTCGTGGAAAATAAAATTATTAACTTCTTCAGCATCTTCAATTTTGTCAAAATACTCTTCAATGTTATCATTTTGTTCTTTACAGATATTATGCAACACCCCACAAGCCACAATCACCTTGAGAGTAGTGTTCAATTTCAGTCGTAAGCCATTTTTTAAGCAGGGAAATCTTCGCTTAAGAACTCTAAAAAATCTCTCTACTGTATTTCGAGTGATAATATGAGATCTCTTATAAGCTTTTTCACCAGCATTTCTTGGATTCGCTAGCAGAGTCAACAGATAAGGTTTACATGGAGATCCACTATCGCCTAATAAGAAACCGTTACCATGTCTACCCATACGAAACTCAACAGGAAGAGGAGAGTCATTAAATATGGTGCTATCGTGCACTGATCTTGGCCACCGAGCAATAATATGCAGCAACTTTAAATTGCCATCACAAATTGCTTGGACGCTGATGCTAAAGTATCCTTTTCGATTCCTATACAGTTCTGCCGTGGGGCCACCAGGGGACTGGATACTTACGTGCGTACAATCAACGGCACCCACAACCCTTGGGAAACCAGAGATGTTAAAAAATCGCTGTTTGGTTGTCATCAGTTCTTCAGCGCTATGCGACATTTTTATGTATCGACGGGAAAGTTGTGCAATCTGATGTGTAACAGGCTGAATTACTGTATATATGTTTGATTTGTGAATATGCATGTAGTCACCGATCAACTCAAGAAAGCCAGCCCCCTGTAGCATAAAAGCGTAGTGTAATTAATATTTGGGAACGTGCATCCAGAGATTTGTTTCTATTGCT
Organism: Agriotes lineatus; assembly: GCA_940337035.1. Taxonomy (NCBI): domain Eukaryota; kingdom Metazoa; phylum Arthropoda; class Insecta; order Coleoptera; family Elateridae; genus Agriotes; species Agriotes lineatus. The sequence continues at coordinate 53,920 of CALNHX010003077.1, read as the reverse complement.
CGTTCGTAGGTTGAATTGCATCCCCGATTGTGTGTACTAAATTCATCACCGTCAGTCTGTTAAGGCGAAATCGTTTTTTAAAATCGGCATCATGCATATGAAACGGATTTTCTCTATCCCGTATGAACCGAATCCGCCGTAGCTGTCTTTGTGGCGGTTCTTCATCGTCACTCGAAGAGGATAAATCGGATAGCATAGTTTACCTGTATAGTTTAAATTGTTTGTTCAAAAATATAGCAATTGTCATAATTTATTGAGTAAACTTACGTAAGAAGTAAATAAAATTGATTTAATTTCTTGTTAATCACTCAACCACTAGTAATTACATTAATTGTTCGTTAAGAAGAGTTTAACAACTGATTATTGTTTGTGCAACGCAAAACCCTGTTTATCAGCCATTAACGACAGATTAACTTTGACATTTATCAAATATTTGACGGACCGTTAACAATTCGTTAACGGTCGATTAATAACAAATTTAATTTTAATCATCCATTAACAAGCTGTTAACAGTCAATTAACTTTTGTGCAACCGGCCATAAGTCTAACATTAAACATCTCCTGCAGAACAAAATCAATCAACTTTTTAAAAATATTTTAAAGTAAGAGATTTTAGTTGTTGTTGTTGTTGCTCCATGTTATTTAGGCGAGCTCTATGAATTTAATTTGAGGAATTCTGTTCTCACCCTCACCCATAAAACCCTCCAACACCAGGGCTAATTTCTTGTTTTCGTTGGCGTCTTCGATGTCTGCATCGGAAATTACATCAGCCATTCGTTTGGGTAGAAAAATTGAGTGTTGGGCGGTCTCACACACAATTGATCGGCCAAAGCGGGTTTTTACTGGCTTCATATGTATAACAATATATTTTTGTTTTACCACCATATCAACAGTGTTGAGAGTTGGTTTTTGCTCCATCAAGCCGGCGGCATTTATTTTCTGGATATCCATCTTACAGTTGTTTTTGGTCGCCAACACAAATTCACACACAATACACATTCGTTTCGCGACGACTACCCGAAAACCGACGACAATCCGAATGGAGCTGAACTGATGTTGCTATTTGCTGATGGTCTTTATATATCAATCAAGTATCTACTATTTGAATCAACATAAATTCACACACACACAATACACATTCGTTTCGCGACGACTATCCCGAAAACCGACGACAATCCGAATGGAGCTGAACTGATGTTGCTATTTGCTGCAACACTGATTTTGCAGACAGCCGAAATGGCGTATTTAGAGAGAAAACACATCTGGCGAGCAATGATGTCATCACCCGCAAATTTCTCACACACAACTGAGGAGGCAATTTACCCCATGCTGCGATGAGTCATCATAACACATGTTTGCCACATGCTGTGATGAGTCATCCACATGTGCACGCAAATTTCCCAGACCCTAAGGTCACAGAAAATTCCTTGTAATATTTCCCATATGCCTGCGTCCAAATGCAATTTGCTGCAGGCATGTTGAAGGTACGCGTGTTGCTGCAACACTGACAGCCGAAATTGTGCCAAGAGGAGGCAATTTACCCCATGCTGCGATGAGTCATCATAACACATGTTTGCCACATGCTGTGATGAGTCATCCACATGTGCACGCAAATTTCCCAAACCCTAAGGTCAATCACCTCGCAAAAAATACCCCACACGTCTGCGCGACATCCGGCCACATGCTGTGATGAGTCATCCACATGTGCGCCACCCAGACTATGACGTCACCCTAAGGTCAATCACCACGCCCACACGTCTGCGCGACATCCGGTGCGTCCCAGACATCCGGTGCGCGCAAATATCGCCCCTATTAACAACCTGCGCAGAACACATGCGCAGAGACACACTTTGAGGCAGAACCCGCCTTGTACACTTAGCCAAGTTTCAAACCAGAGGCCAATGCCCTCGCCACGTGACACTTAGCCAAGTTCCAAACCAATCGAAGTGAGGCAGAACCCGCCTTGTATTACTACTGTCATAAATTTCAAAGGTTGAGCACATTGCTCCAGATGAATTGTAATTCTACCTAACGTTTACTTCTCATAACAAAGGGTATTGTTACTATCAGCAAATTCAGCATAATTGCAGTTTATCCGCTAAGTTAGTCAAGAAGTAGACTGTTTGTTATGTATTTTAAACGTATTTCTGTCTGCAACCGCTGTTTACGAAATATAACCCATACAATTAATTATAAAAATTTAAAAATGATGTTTGGTTTCTAAACAAACATGGAATTGTTTAAATCCAAAGTTAAAAATATTGTTTTAAGTCGAAACATGGAAGCTAAATTGGAAAAGTTAAAAGTTGAACAACTCCACAACCGAAAATAATGAAAGTTAAAACATTATAATTCCATATTCCAAACAATATACAAAAAAGCGGAAAAACCGAAATCATATTGTTTGAAATTTTGCAAGAGAGGAGGGAGGGTGTGGTCGTTCACAAATGGAACGTTTCTATGAAGAACAAAGACTCAATTCATTCTAAATAATATATCGTAAACTTGTATTTACACAGAAATTACAATTTAATGTGGTTTCACAAAATGTCAACTTATTCCTCTAATTAATTTTGGGTTACATTTGTATTCTTGTATTCTAAACTAATTTAAAAAAGGGTAATATTTCGTATATAAGGGTTAGAACCTGTGGAAATCTATTTCCAGTCTCTTCTGATTGCGTGGAAACTTTTGCAGCGTTTCATTTTTGAAGTAGGACTCTTATCAAGCGATTTATTCGGTAAACAAAAAGCAATTCCGCTCGCAACCATAAATAAATTTTGGGGCCATTGCTCATTCCAGCCTTACCCAAATCAGAGTCCTACTTCTATAACTAAATTGTCCTTTTATTGTCGTCCTGATTGGAGGTAACAGTGCAGTTCTGCAGGATGCACGTGGTTGGGGTTCGGATTAGGGCAGGTATCCTGGCAACAAGGGCCGGGTATGACGTCAGAGCAGCGTAATGACGTCATGGGAGCACGTGGGGATGCTCCAAGTAGGTCAACCCCTTACGTAACTGGGACGCTGACCGGAGCGAGGTCGTTCGTTGCTGTTTAACTCTTGTTTGGGTTTTCTGATTCCCAAACACCCAGCTTCCCTGCGAAAAAACTTCGACTGTTATTTTTAACGGTTTGGGAAGGAGCTCTCCGGCGAAGAGATAAGATTACTTTTTCATTCCGGACGCGAGCCGGCCATCTAGCCGGCTTAGACGTTAATTTTTTCGAATGCACTTTGAGTTTTTGTGTCCAATTTTGTGGGGATTTGGGTAACGGGAATTTTTCCGGTGCGGCCGCCGAGGGAGCTTTATTGCCCCTGGCGTTCTAAATCGGGAACGAGAGCAGATGATGAATTGTAAATAAACTTCTGAAACTTTGCAGCGTTTTCTTGGAATAACAAAAAGATAAATCTGACTTTCACAGGTCGTTTCGAACTAAATCGGGCAACAAACTTTCGATGGGCTACTAGCGTTTCTTGAACCGGGAAATTATTACATCTCCATTAACCTACAAACTCAAATTTTCTTTTCTGCTCGGGAATAAGACACCGATGCAGAGCTATGATTTATGTGAAATATCAAATATTTACATCACTTTCATATCATGTTTATCTAGAGCTGAACTGTTTTCCTTTATAAGTTCATGATAACTTTTACAGCAAACACCCTGGTAATTAGTATAGGAAATTTTCTACAATGCAAGTAAATACCTCGAATAAGCTATACTACCTAAAATTGCTCTCTACAATCAGGGAATAATGTTATTCTGGGTATAAACTGCGGGACACCTTTTCCCCCTGAAATCGGGTGGATATACTCGGAATAAGGTTATCCTTGCTTTCTGTTGGTTAACCGCTCCTCACTTAGTCATTGTCACTTGTCAGCTTTCTTTGTAAACATAACCTATATATTCGTGAAACTTCTGGTCGCTTCCTAAACCTGATTAGAACGAGTATGTACCCATTGTCTTTAAACGGCTTTCTAATTTTATAAAGAATAAAGTATTTGTGTTGAATTACCATTTCTATTCCGCGTGTCGTACAGATCGTCTTTGTGTTAATTGTTTTCTTGTGTGAAGTTTGCTTAAGAGAAATTAATCCACTGGATTTAAACGTCTTTGATTTCCATAAAGATAAAGTTGCCAATGATATAGTCTTACGGCATCCAAAAGTTTTAAAAAATCGATAATACCGCTAAACAGACTACCTCTAAATTTCAAAATTCCCACCTTTTGCAATCGTGCCGTTATTCTCGGGATAACTGTTCCACCCTCGCACGGTGATTGTAGAACGCATTCAGAGTTATGCCCGGAATAACTCGAGGTATAAGTTATCCGGAGAATAACTATTCTGGACTTTATACTGCTATTGTAGCACCAGCCCTAGTTTTCAATGGGGCTGATAGTCAACTAAACAATCAATCAAAAGTGACACCCTAGGACTGGGTGAATGATTAAACTAATAGAGTTCTAAAAAGTCGATTGTTGAACGTAATGAAGGTCGACCTTATTCAATTACTCGAAGTTTGCAATCAAACTTCAAAATCGACAATTTTTGACTACTCGAATGTTTATAGACTTCAAAAATGAAAAATCGAATCAAAACGAATACTGGTGAAAGTTCTGTGTTGATCGACTACTCGAAAGTAAACTTCAGTCGAGTTGTTAAAAGTCGACAATTACTCGAAGGTTGAGAAAATTACTACTTATGTCTATATATTATAAAAACCCATTTTAGTTCGACATTAATCGGCTATTCAATCGACCACTGGCTCTGACAGATATGAAAAATTAAAAATTAAGTCTTGATTATAAAAATATGAACGATCATCCAGTAATCAAAGTTCAACTTTAATCGATTATTTGGTAGATAAATTTCATCGACTGGTTAGAAGTCGACAATAAGTTGGAAGTTCAACAAGATTACTGCTTATAGGCTTCATAAGTTGATAATCAATCACGAACTGGATACTATAAAAGATTGAGTGAAGTCAACTAATCATAGTTTCACTACAATCATATATTATAGAGTCAGCTTCAATCAACGATGAGAATATTATAAATTACTTCACGACTGTAAAAAAATATAGATCGATCATTAAACAAATCTCAACTTCAATCGATTATTTGAAAGTCGACTCTAATCAGCTGGTTAAAAGCCGGCAATTAGTCGAAAGTTCAGAAAGGTAAATGCTTATAGACTTCATAAGTTATAAATTAATCACCGATTATTGATTATAAAGAATCGACTAACCAAAGTTCAACTTTTATCCGATGTCAAATTTAATCGATAGAAATTCACGAAGGTTAGTACTTATAAACTCCAGAACTTAAAATCGATGATTGATTATTGATTATAAATAAATTATTCGTCAGCACAAAATCAGTAACCGATTGTGGATTACAAAAATTCGGCTCGCTTCAAATAACCAAAATAATTAAATGTGACACACATGTAAAATTATAAATTAAGTGTCGACTATAAAAATTTCGAAGATCGTCCACTAATTGAATCGACTATTCGGAAGGTAACGCTAATCGACTGGTTAGAAGTCAGCAAGTAGTGGAAAGTTTAGAGAGGTTACTACTTACAGACACCATAAAGTTGAGAATCAATTACAGATTATCGATTACAAGAAAGCGACTCTCATCAACTAACCAACGTTAGACTTTAGTCAACTATTCGAAAGTCACTTTTAAATCAATAATTTAAAATCACACACGTAAAAAAACCTGGAAAGGGCCCACAACATCTCTCGCAAATGGAAGTTGTGACACTAAACAATCTTATAAAGATCAAAGGAAACTAGGAGTAAAAATAGCTTAGCATTCTTAATAATACTGAAACAATAAATGGAAACATTACCGTTGGCAGGATTTGAACTTCAGCGCATGCGAATGCGATTTCAACACCTCTTGTCAGTTGCACGCGGCCACTCAGGACCGCTTCGCATCTCTCTTCCCGTATAGATTATATAGAACTCGTATGTTGTTGCCCACTTTTGCATGTTTTACAACATTTACCCTGTATCTGTTTGGTCCCACTTTCGTCAAGGATAAATCCTGAGCTATGTGCAAATTATTACTTTTATCTATTTCGCAACAAAAATAAATAATACTTATTTTTTAAGGTGCCCGACCTGTATATGTTGATGCCAAAATATGCCCTTTTTGTCAAAGTAAAAACCTGAGCTATGTGCAAAATATTATCTTCATTTATACAATAGTTCTTGAGTTGAAGCAAAAATGGGCAAAATTTTATTTTTTACGGTGCTCGCCCTGTATATATTTTACCGAAATGTTCTTGGTTTTATACTACAAAGGCATGCTAAACATCGTCTTTCTCCAACAAATAGTTTTTGAGTTATACCGGCAACAGACAGACAAGCGCACAGTTGAGAAAACATGTTTTTCGTCATGTAGGGATCCTGAAAGGTGAAGATCTGAAGACATTTCGAAAGATGATTTTTCCCGATTAGATCTTAAAGACTAAGAACGTAACAATTATAAATACAGTATCGACTATTATAATTTCAACGATTATCCACTCATTGAAGCTCGACTTTAATCGACTATTCAAAAGTCGGTTTTAATCTACAACTGAAACTAACGCGTCCAAAAATTATGTCTAGATTCTTTAAAAAAATCAACGGTCGTCCACTACTCGAAACTCAACTTTAAGCGACTAATTAGAAGTCAATCGTGTGGTTGAAAGTCGACAATTAGTCAAAAATAGAGGAAAGTTAGTACTTCATAAGTTAAAAATCGATCGTAAATTCGACTAACCAAAGGTCTATTTTAATCGACTATGCCAAAGTCAGTTTTAATCGACGATTAGAACTGGCAGATAGAAAAAGTTATAAATTATGTTTTGGCTATAAAAAAGTGAATCGTCACTTCAACCATAATGAACTACTCCGTAGTAAACCTTAATCACCTAGTTATAAGTCGACAGCTAGTTTAAAGTTCTGAAATGTTAATACTTGTAGACTTCAAAAATCGATTATTCTCGATTCTAAGAGAATCGACTCTAGTCGACTCCATTTGAAACAATAAAGAAGCCGACCTGCGATTAATTAATAAAATTAAGCAATGGTAGTAATAATCACAGATCAACCCCCCTACAGTTTATACACCACGGCAGCTCTGAAAACTCTTTACTTACCACGATGGCCCTAAGCTAACTCAAATTTCAGCGGCCTTGGATCGTACGTTCAAATCATCAGCTGTGTCCCCTGGAATGTCTTCAAAAAAGGAAAAGGAAATGGGCGCCAGAAATCAAAAGATTTCAAATAAAAAGAGGAAATAAACTGCAAGTGACCAACGTTTAATTAGTAACCAATAAAATAGTCTAGAGTAGTGTCAGTAATAAATAATCAGGATAATTAAGATGAAAATAATGTGATAACAAAGTTGTGTACGTTAACTGAAGGTTGCGACACGCATAAAATTAAAAACCCCTTTCGGGTTATTTTAATAACTTTACCAACAAATCATTCGTGGGATAAACTTATCACAGTCATTTAATAAAACCTTCTGTTAGGCTGTTGAAAATAAAAAGCGTGACTGTACCTTTTACAGAGGGTCAATACACATCAAAATTCCAGCTTTAAATACTGAGCATAATTAACTATAAGCATAAAAATTCAAATGTAAAAAGCAAGAGCATGTATGAAATTGAACATTACATGTTAATAATGGCAAAACGTATGAATTTAAATTCCAAATAATTACTGGTTTAAAATGTATAAAAGTAAAATCCAGGTATTGAAGATACGATAAATCCCGGAATAACACAAACTAACCTCGCTTCTCCAACGCTCATAAACGGCTAACAGGTAAACGCCGGCCGGGGTAGCTACACCCTTCGGTTTAAAATAAGCTGGTCGTGAACTGCACATAATTGACGAAGTTTCCGTGGATGCAAATTATAGCAAAGGCTCGAACGGCAGCAACTAAGCAGAGCGCCAGTAGGTGTCGAAAATAGCGGCTTGGCCTCCTAGAAACACTCGTGGTTGAAACTGGTAATAAAGAGCTAAGAAAAAATGTAATTAATATGCGAATAACAAAACAGAAAAGCGCCATCGTACCTGATCATAATCAGCCCTTGGGAAACATACACTGCTCATTGAAATTGGTTGAGCGCACGTAATTTGACTTGAACAAACATAATTTAACCACGCCGGTGACGGCGGGCAAAAAATAGCAAGTGCGAGGTACGAACAATTCGAGCCCAAAAGAAGACTCGCACTCTGATAAGAGATAGCGCGGGTCAGAAAGGGCATCACGCAAACGAAAGAACTCGATACAGGTACAAAATAAGCTGCTTTGGAAAATTTAAGAATTTGAAATGTAAAGGATTTATAATTCAAATAAAAATATACAGGTTAAGCCTGAAATAATTGAATAACTGACGAAACAATTAAGCGGAACCAAAAAATTGTTTCACATTTCAATCGATTATTTTAGTCGATAATTGGAACTGACAGACATGAGAAAGTACAACCATTAATCGACTCATTAGAAGCCGACACCGTAAAACTGGTCAAAAGTTTAGTAAGATTCAAATTGCCACAACTCGAAAATTTAAATTTCTTCTCGATCATAAAAGCGAGTCGATCAGAGTCGACTAACTGAAATTCTACTTTAATCAGCTTTTCGTTGAGATATAAGAAAATCAAAAGTTGAGATATGGAATTAAAGCAAAAAGTTTAAAAAATTAAAGTTGCAAAAGTCTAATGTCCCTTAAATGAAAAATTATCGGAAAATATAGTATTGTTTAAGGTCAAATTTAAAAGATATAACAGTTTGTTGTAAAAGTTTCAAAAGTCAAAAGTTAAAAACATCGAAAGATGAATAAATCAGAATAGATTAAATTAACGAATCTATCGGGTGTTCATAAACAGTCGTCATCCCAGTTGCTTTGAAAAACAAAATGTTATATCTTTGATTAATTCGTGCAACACAATGAAACGTCATTGAGTACTGTCATAGCGCATTTATTCTTAATTTTAATAGACATACGTTTCTGAAGTCGAAACCTACTGGAATGACGACTGTTTATGAACACCCGTTAGTTTATAGCCAAAAGCTCAAAACACAAATAAGTTGTTGGTTAAAAATGACGAATTGTTTCAAACCGACGGTTAAAACTTAAACATTGAAAACATCAAAATTCCATTACCGAAAGTATATACACTTTAGAGGTAGAAAAAGGCAAAACTTGAAAAAATTGGATTTGGGAAAGTCATACGTAGAACACATCAATTTTTCCAAAAATTCAGACTCTCTAAAGTCGAAAGCTGGAATAGTGAAAAATTAATAAAGCCGCAAATAAAAAAACAATAAGTAAAAAATTCTAAGTTGCTAGTCCAAAAATTTAAATTTGTTAGCTGAAAAATAAAATCGAAGAAACCAAATATTAATTTTACAAAAAAAAGGTCAGCAACTGTATTTTAATCGATTGTTCGATTTTTAGGCCAACCCTAGTGTACAAAATTTCACAAAATTTGAGCATTCGAAACTATATAGAATGTATACAATTAATGTAATTTGATATACTGTACTTATCTGTAATTCTACAAACTTAACGTTTAGCCATGAACTAGAGCGCTACGAGCTGGCTGACGATTTTAAAAATGTATTCTATTAATACAGGGACTGGCAGAAAAACCGGACGGTTTTGAAATGGTTTTTATGTTTTTCCTATTTGAGGTTGGCGGCGTAGAAAAAGACAATTGGTTGCTTCAATCTATGCCATTTAATTTAGTGACAGCTAAAATGCAGCAGTTGAACCCAAGCCACCGTGTTTTCGCAGTAGAAACCTACTTTAAAACTGGTGATTCTGTAGTCAATACTCAACGATTGTTCCGTAGAGAGTTCAATATCGGCCGTCATGGCACAGTATATTTACACAATGTGTAAATATACTGTGGTGCTATACCCAGCTGAAATGCAATAATGCGCTGGGTGGCGCTGGCGATGAGAAATTACCTAACACGGCTGCAGCACTGTGTCAGAAATGGTGGTCGTCACTTATCAGACATAATTTTCAAATAAAGTAAATAATGTTGTAATTTTGGCAATTAAAGATATATTTTAGTAAATGGCAATTCTTTTTCTCTCATTTTTCGTAATATAAATGTATGTTGTTGTAATTTTGTAATTTTTGCAACCATTTCAAAACCGTCCAGTTTTTCTGCCGGTCCCTGTAGTTGATATAAACTTAAAATGGGACTCTTTATTGGAGCTATGCATATTTAAAATAACTTTCTACCTAGCTATCCGCTTGCAAGAAAACATCTGGTTTACCAATTTTATCCGATGTCAGTTAACAAGATATTTTGTAACCACGAATAATAGCTATTCGTAATTTTTAGCTTCGTACAATTCTTAGCCAGGAATAATTTTAGCTGTAGTTATTTTCCAACCGCGGTAAATTTTTCGCCACAGACAATGTTTAGCCACTGCTAATTCTAGCCGCAATTAACGTTTAGCAGCAAACAATTTTTAGCCACGAATAATTTTTAACCGCGAATAATTTTAGCCGCGGTTATTTTTTAGTCTCCGCAAATCTTTCGCCAACGTTAATTTTAGCTGCGATTGATTTTTAACCATTGATAATTTTTATCCACGAATAATTTTTACCATAAATAATATTAGCTGCGGTTATTTTTATCCACAGTAAACTTTCAGCCACGAGTAAAATTTTAAATGCTATTACTTTTAACCAGCGGTAATCTTTCAGTCACAATTATTCAGTTGGCTAAAATGGGCCGTCAAATAAATGTGTTAGCTAGCTAGACTCTGATAAAATTGTCGGGCTAACCAGAATCGAATATCCGGATAAAGCAAGTCAGTTAACCAAACTTTGATAAAATCATTCGGTTAACCAGAATCAACTGCCCGTGTAAAATTAACCGGTCATCTAAACTCGGATAAAATTATTCGGTTAGACAGGATCAACTATCCGGATAAAATTAGCCGGCTAACCATACTCGAATAAAATTATCCGGTAAGCCAGAATATCCTGAAGCTAGTCGGTTAACCAAACTCGAATAAAATTATTCGGTTAGCTAAAATTGCATATTCGGATAAAACTAGACGATAACCAAACTTTGATAAAATTAGTCTGTTAACCAAACTTAGATAAAATTATTCATTTAACCAGTGAATATTAGGAAAAAAATTGCCGGTTTACTAAACTCGCAACGAATTATTCGGTTAGCCAGAATCAACTATCCGTATAAAACTAACCGGTTAACTAAAATAAGATACTATTATTTGGTTAGACAGCATCAACCATCCGGATAAAATGAGCCGGTTAACCATACTCGAATAAAATTGTCAGCCTAACCAGAATCGAATATCTAGAAAAAACAAGTCAGTTAACCAAACTCTAATAAAATTATTCGGTTAACCAGAATCGAACATACTGATAAAATTAACCGTTTAACCAAACTTGAATAAAATTATGCGGTTAGCCAGAATCAACTGCCCGTATAAAATTAACCGGTCAACTAAACTCGGATAAAATTATTCGATTAGACAGGATCAACTATCCGGATAAAATTCGCCGGTTAAATATACTCGAATAAAATTATACGGTAAGCCAGAATCGAATATCCTGAAGCTAGTCGGTTAACCAAACTCGAATAAAATAATTCGGTTAGCTAAAATTGCATATTCGGATAAAACTAGACGGTAACCAAACTCTGAGGAATTATTCGGTTAACCAGTGAATATTAAGATAAAATATGCCGGTTAAGCAAACTTGAATAGAATTATTCGGTTAGTCAGAATCAACTATCCGTATAAAACTAATCGGTTAACTAAACTAAGATAAAATTATTTAGTTAGACAGCACCAACCATCCGGATAAAATTAGCCGGTTAACCAAACTCGAATAAAATTATCCGCATAAAATTATTCAGTTAGCCAGTGAATATCCGGATAAAATTTGCCGGTTAACCAAACTTTTAAAAAAATCCGTTAGCCAGAATTAACTATTCGTATGAAATTATTCGTTTAACCAGACTCGGATAAAATTGTTCTGTTAGCCAAAATTGAATATCCGGGTAAAATTGGCCGATTAACAGATCAAGTCAGCCAGAATAAAATATCCGGATCAAATTAATCGGTAACTAAACTCGGATAGTCAGAATCGAATATCGGCAGAAAACTAGGTAGTCGATTAACCAAACTTCGATAAAATTATTCGGTTTATCACATTCATCCATCCGACTAAAACTAGGTGGTTAATTAAACTCGGAAACAATTAAACGGTTAGCCAAAATCAACTATTCTCGAAAAATTTGCTAATTATCTAAACTCGGATCAACTTGGATAAAATTATTCGGTTAGCCAAAATCAACTATCCGGATAAAATTAGCAAGTTAGCTAAACTCGGATAAAATTATTTGGACAGCCAGAATCGAATATGTGGATAAAATTCGATTAGCAACAAGCTGATATGAGGTAAACCGGTTATCCGGATATTGGCTATGCCATTTAAGTGAAATGTAGTTTTTCCAGAAAGAAATGCTTTGTTTACAAATTCTAAATCATATTATATCGGTTTACTATGTTTTGTCAAAAGTTACTATGGTTGTTAGAATCATCTTCAAGCAGCTTGTGTGAAAATTTTAACTTCTGATAGTTTCTAGTTTTTTAACAAACCTGTATTTCTAGCCCATTGTTTAAATAAATATTGATCTTTTTGTCTTTGGTGAAGTTATTTTCATTTCTGATAATGGAAGATTTAGTAATTATTCTTTATATTTTTCGTTCAGTAAGTAAACAGCATCTTTTTTATAAGAAAATAGAGAGCGCTTATGGGTTGTTTTAAGAGGGATTAGGTATACAAAATTATTATTTTTAATGAAAACTGCAGAAGTTGTGCAGAAAAATTAGACTTTGATAGCTTTTCAAATATCTGAGGTATTAAGAAGGCATCCAACTACATCTTTTAGAATATTAAGTAGGTCACTGGTGGTTACTTTATGTCTTACAAATCATCCATTGAGATTTTCCAGAATATATGCGTTACTTTCAACGCGCAGTGTATACTGCCAGCTGGAATTACCCGCACAACACTAAAGTCGTACTTGTCGAAGAGCCAACTAGGCCATAAAGGCCCCTTTGATTAAAAAGCATTCTTCGGGCCTCTCCAGCACCCGCTCCGTAATTTATCATATTAACCTGCGCCTTTTCACAAGGGCAATTTTCCTGGGGGAAACGTTTGCGTTAATAATAACAACAGTCGAGGGATTGGTTAACAAGAGCGATGACGTCGAGATCATTGAGTGCCGCGGTCTAGGGATGACCCAGTGACCTGCTCCCCTCCAGCCATTCAGAAGGGCCCGGATCCACCCTCCGGACTCCGGCTAAATTTAGCTCGCCAGTCAACGACCCCCGGAATCTGGGTCGACGCTCCCGAAATATCTCCTGACACGAGTCCGGATCAGCCCGGATTCCGACCGGAATTTCAATCACCTCATTAGATACCGAGCCTGGTAATTGTTTTAGGCTCCGGATGATCGGTGCGATATTTACCGGAACTACCTTTCGAGGGGTCGGCGACCCGCGCCCCATTGAAAATTTAACCGCCGTGAATGATTTACTACGACCACTAGAAAGATTGGAGTATCGGTGTTGCGCAGTCACTCTTTCCTTTCAAATATTCAATAAGCCGTAGCCGGAACGCGGAAGCGAAGGGTTATTAATACGCTTCAAAATGCTTTATGGGCCCGAGGTGTCCCCGAAGGGGCCGCGTCGGGGATTCTGCCGTTTCCCCGACCTGTGTCGTCTCTAATTTGCCAATAATTTCTTCCCGAGCTTCCGTAAACATCCCCAGAATTGCCTTGAGATCTGGTTTGCTATAACGATAATCCAATCTTCCACAAAATACACACCCTTTACCGTTCGTTGATTCTTTTGCTACATTTACAGCAGCCCGGTGATTATCGAGGGTAAAATTCATGTCACCCGCATCGTGCTCTTTACAGGCCGCACCCTCATGCACACATGAAATCATCAAGATTAAAAATAATACCATCATTTTAAAAATCGGGTAATCGAAAATGCAGTCCTATTTTGCGGATCTGTAGTTCAACCCCAGATAAAATAACCGGCTGCGCTAATATGAGCGAGCACGTACTCCAAAATCACTGACCAGAAATTATGATTTAAATTATAAATAGGCACCTAACCGTTAAACTTCTTATTATACTAAAAAAAAATGTATTTTTAGGTTCTATATCCAGCCAATATCATTTCACTTAATTCACGTTGACTAAAAATTCAGTTTATTTTAATTATTTTAAATACGTTTTCTTCTTTATGAGGCTCATGGCATGTGCTCAACGTTGGACAGTCTTCAGGTGGTCTTTTTCCTGGATAAACTCGTATTATGGCAATTTTTGGTATATACAGTGAAATCTCCCATAAGCGGACACGCACGGTGCCAAAGTTTTTGTCCGGTTATTAGAGGCGTCCGCTTAAGGGAAAATCCATTTTTATGTTTAAAAAAGTAGTATTATGCAAAGGTATATGCGCTAACAATAATAAATAATTGGAAGAAAGTTATGTAATAGTTGTTACAAAATCTAAAATACTCGTTTGACGTAAGCGTTTTTTCTGACTGCTTATTATCCTTTCAGCATGTATGTCTAAATATTTTGACAGTTTGAATACTTTAAAGTCGTTACTTTCTTTAGCAAAGCATTTAAAATTATTCACTGTTAATGCTTCCGTGTAGGTCTTGATTAGATTCTCACAAATTTCTAAGTCGCCATCGTTTTCTAATTCTGCCAACTGCATATCAACGGCAGCTGATTCACCTGAAATTTCGGTTACATCATCTTCCAGGATTATTTCTTTGTCAGTGTTTATAAATTCGTCAGGGTCGACGTCTTCGATTTCTGGGATATTCCTATACAGTTCAGCCATTACTGATACGGGTAAATCGTCCTCAGGTTCGAATTGATTACAGTGGCGTAACTTGATACCCGCAGGCTCCGCGGTCGCGGGACGGCCCTGGGCCTAGTTTTCTTGTTCTGTCTTTCCATAAAAGCAAGCAGGAAAAATTTTTCCTATTTTTATTTTTATCATAATGGGCTGTCCAGGCAAAAGGCAAAGTAGTTTTGAATTGCAGGCCTCTAAAATTGGGGGACATGGACTATTTTGTAATATCGTGCATAGGGTAATGAAGGTGTCAAATTTCCTGCAGTCATAATGCTGATTTGAGTTGACTTAATACCGCCCGTATTGCAAAAGAATTCGTTAATTTAACAACATGATCATTAAATGTTGGATTTATGGATTGTTTTGACGCCATTAACTGGGCCTGCATTTTGAAGTGTCCGTACAAGAGAGATTCACAGTCTAAAAATTGTCGAAAAATGGTGTCCGTGTCCGTTTAAGAGAGTGTCCGTTTATTAGAGAAAAATTTATTAGTAAAGTTAATGCAAGCAAGTTGGTTTCCAACAAAATGTCCGTGTAAGAGAGGTGTCCGCTTATTAGAGGTGTCCGGTAAGGGAAATTTCACTGTATTCTTTTGCCATCATTTCGCTCTTTGCAGCGCCGTTTTATAAATTTGGAGATATCTTCGATGTTAAATGGTTGCCATATTTTTCAGTCTTTGCCCTTTACGCTATCATTTTGTATTCGCCCAGTAATTACTCTTAATGTCGTTTTAGCTTGTTGCTTCAAATGTAAGTAAATAGATAAAATACAAAGTAAATTACCTAAATTAATGTAATATTTACTTCAAACGTATACAAGTACAAATTGGTAGAAACAACCATAATAACGCTAACGTGATTGCCGATTTAGTGAACGAAATCCCAACTTCGCAAACTCTTTTATATAGTGCTGCTTCACTTCATACCTCCAAATTCAATCATTCTTCATATTAATTTTACTACTGCATTTTTCGTTATCTCATCTTCTTCTTCTGGGGGGAAATCCATGTACCCTTAGGGTGTCGAATTATTTTCTTGTGATTTCCTGATCCAATTTATCCATTCCATCTGGTCCTTTGCCAAAGTTTTCATATATTCTCTAGTCTTTCCTCTTCGTCTGCCTAATTCGTTTATTCTTTGTAGCCAGTTTATCTGGATTTTCCTGCTCTTCTTTTCCCAATTCTACCAGTCTCCATTATCTTCTTTACTAATATGTTTTGGTCCATTCTTAATATATGCATGTACCAATTTAGCTGCTTCCTCTAAATTTTTTTTGTGACTTGCTCTTGCTGAACACTGTCTTATGTGTCTCTCTCTCTGTCCATATTTGCTTTCCCTATACTTCATTTACGCAACAATAATTTTTTCTTCATGTTTATCTTGCATTGTCCAAGACTCGCGTGCATATGTCAGCTTTGGGACTACTATTGCATTGTAGACTCTTAGTTTCGTTTCTGTGTCTATTTCTCTCTTCCCAAATATTGTTTTGTTCAGCGCGTATAAATCCGTACGCTCTTGTTTGTTCTATTTACTATATGTAGGTCTATTTTCCCATCTTCCGGTATTACACTCCCAAGGTATTCATATGCTGCCACTTTTTCCAATGTTTCCCTTTAATATCGATTTCTTTTATTTCGTCTTCTGCTTTATTATTTATTATCATTGTTTTACACTTATTGATTTTCACCTCCATTTCCAGTTTTTCTATTTCTTCCGTCCATATTTCCGTTAGCTGCTTCATTTTTCTATGTGTGTCCGATACTATTATTGGTACTAATCTGTTATATCCTATTACTGTGCGTTACTGCCTTATTTTATTCTGGTATTTTTTTAGTCGATCCATTACCACTATAAATAACAGTGGGCTCAGACTATCTCCTTGACGACTCCATTTACTTTAAGGCAGATACTCTTTATAACCCGAATTATTTCTTGGCACCTCTAATTGTTCTAGGCACTCCCGGATTCTTTTCCTCTGTATTAAGTCAAAGGCCGCTCGTAAGTCTATGAAGGTTAGGAATAATTTCTTATTATGTGAATATTGTTGGTTGTTTGTCTTCTTGTTCTATATGCTGCTTGTTCGTCTTCTATTTTTGTATCAATAATTGTTCCTAGTTTCCTTTCCATTATTTTCGTATATAGTTTGAAACTTGTGGATGATAGGCATATTGCTCTATAATTCTGATAGTTAGCGGATTCTCCTTCTTATGTATTGGGATTATTATATTATCTTGCCTATCTTTCGAAATTTCCTTCGTTATCTCGTGTTTTTTATTTCTTATGCCAACAGTGGCTAAATTAATATTTTCTAAACCTGTTTCTTGTTGTACTCGTAGAGTTCAGGTTTAAGAGTATTAAAGGCGTTTATTTGTTTTCCCCTTAAATAAGCATCTTAAATAGTGTTTTATGCTCCAACTCGAATATCTGAAAAACTTTTCAAAAGAAGGCTCATTAAGAGAGCTTTTAAAAATAAAAAATTGCATTGGATGTTTAATTTTAAAAATCAACATTCTTTATTTTAATTTGCAAATTTGAAATTATTCACAGCAGCCGCCTGAAATTCAGAACTTTTTTACATAAAGTCGTTAATATCCCCAAAATAGTTATATATTATTATAATACACAAAGTGGTATGATCAATCATAACAAAGAAATATTTAAAACTAATAAATTTGGAAGATTACTATAATTAAATTTTGATGAGTGTTAATTTTTAAATATTAATAATGAAATTAATTGAGACAATGAGAGAGGTAATTTGATAGTAAGATATTAATTGAATATACAAATTTGATGGTTGCAGTGAATGTTAATAAAGAGCAAGCCAAGGTTACAATTGACAAATGTATTTGTTATAATAATCAGAATGAATATCCTGTAATAATATAATATTTAAAATTGAAAGGCCTACTTGCTAGACCTGAGTCTCCCCAAAAATACTACTACTACTACTACTACTTTCTGTATACATAGGAGCTATGACTATGTTTATAAGAATCTGTAAAGCACTTTAAACGAAACTTCCCTCGCAAGTTGGTAGTTTTGAAACTAAAAAATCTGAAAATGTTTAAAAAAATGTATTCTTAGTGTGTTCGCCCTGTCTAATACGTTTATTAAACTAATAAGTCTTGAGTTAAAGCAAAAAAGGCAGAATTATATTTTTAAGGTGCTCACCCTGTATATCGTTATGATAAAGATTTTTAATTATTATTAGTTGATTAATGACTCTATCTAATGGGTTGGCTTGTTACATCTTGAAAATTTATTATCTGAAATATGTAAAATTACTTTATACTGGTTTTTACATAAATTGTTATGAGTTTCATAAATTGCCCTCATTTCTACGCCACCCACTTAACTAATAGAAGTTTAGAAATTATAGGTAATAATATTTTCGTATGTCAACTTATAGTGACCCAACCTCACATTTATAACACAGAAACACATCGGAGTAGACTCAAATTTAAACAATTACATCTGCTATTACGTATCTATATGCTGCCTAGGTGATATAACATAAGTAAACAAAGCCATTAAAACAAAACACGCAGAAAGGAGCCATAGGAATGTAATCTTAATTTTTTGTTCAGCTCACCGATGTTTACGCCTTTATGGGGCCACGAGAAACTTCCATCAAAACTGGACAACCTCATTATCAACTAGCCTGTATTGAAAGCGCCCTGATGATTCGCCAATGTGCTATTTTGCTCTTTTCCGTAATTTTTGTGTATATAGTTGCATGAAACGACCAAGATCAAGATACAAAACCACACTCCCACTGCATCCGATGTTATGTCCAAACACGGCTAACAAGGATAGAAAAATGTATTTGCTGTATTGGCATTTATTTTAAATATCAAAGCTCGTACCCAATTGTTATCGTCGCGACGGCCACCTTTACGCTTTGATTCCATTACATTTTGGGAGCACATTTGTAAATATGGCGATAAGCCCTCGAGTTGACGGCGGTTCCGGTTGCAACATAGTGAGTCTTCGCATTACATTGCAACTGTTATACCGCCGATTCTACAGCGACAGCGTTTATCCCGTAATTTTTATATACCTAAGTTTTAATTCCATTACTTAAACCTTGGCGTATTATAACGAGAGGATAGAATATAAAATATAATATTTTCAATTTTAGAATAGTCACTTTTTTATGACAAATCGGCTATTGACGGTTGGGAGGCTCAAGCTCCTGAGCCCCCATGCTGAAGATATGAAATTAAATATTTTATGCTGTGTTGAGCAAAATACCACCCCTCTTTATTATTTTCTGGTATATAATCTTGGTTGCTTATATCCATCTATTATTTGCACCAAAACAATGCGTTGGACGTTTTAATAAAAGTATACAAAGAAAAATTTTCTGTATAAACAAAAATTTGTATATCTCCCATAGTTTTAGAAATACCTTCCAACCTCCACATCGTTGCCGGACCCTACATACAAGGTGTAAATAAGCACGTCCAAATATTGTAAAAAATTACATACGTATAAACAAATGTTTAAAAAACATGGTCTTTATTGTAATTTCCTTATTAGTGCAGTTACATAAACCAAATTTGGTACACAATAAACTTAGATAAGACCCCTTCATATGATATATTGTCAAGCTCTACAATTAACCAGCGACGAAGATATTGGTAAGAGTGCTATGCATGTAATAATGCAAATAGTGACCCCCTGTAGCAAATTAAAAGCGATATAATTTGAAGGAGTCATTTAATTCTAGACAGAAAATTATCTTCGATTTTTTTGCTGTGTTATAATTTTTTCGAAAATTTGTTTTTTTTTTTTAATAATTTAATTGAATTAGGAAAAAAAAATTGCCAAAAAAACTAACAGATATGTGAAGCGACAATTTCTGTCTAGAATTAAATGACTTGCCTTAAAATGATCGCTTTTAATTCGAAGAATTTTAGCAGTGATTACCCATATCTTCGCCACTGGTTGATCATAAAACTTGATAATATCACATTTTATGGGACCCTATCCAAGTGCACTGTGTACCAGTTGGGGTATAGATGGCTGATCTAATAAGGAAATTATAAGAGAAAGACGATTTTTTATACTTTAACTTATACCGAAAACGAAGAATTTTTGGACACTTATTTATACAATTTTTATAAATAATAACAATAATAATAACTTTATTGCAATATGATAATACAAAACGCCTCACAGGAGGTACATTCCACATCATCTAGTCAAAAGATTTAAGGCAATACAATAATTTCATTTACATAATTGAAATGCCACAGTCCAAAAATTCCTGAATGGAATACTTCGCAAAGACAACAAGAAACTTCTTTAGTCTTGACAACAGCTTTGAGGTGCAGTCTTCAAGAAAAGTGGCTGGAATTTTGTTATAAATTTTGAACGCCCAGTAGTTCGTTCCCGTTTTGCTTTTGGATATTCTATGATAGGGTACCAGTACGCAGTTGCCTCACATGCGATACAGCCTGAACGACATACACTGCATATAGAATCAGAATTAGAGATGGGCGCGTGAGTGAATTTTCGCTCACGTCACGCACGTTTCACGCTTGCTTTAAACAGTCACATTCACGCACGTTCACGCTCACGTTCACGGCGTGACACGCCACTCACGACGTGACACGCAGCTTTTATTTCAGAATTTAAATTCGGATAGAACAGAATGTTCAAATTTAAAACCAAGGAAAAAACCCTAAAGAGAACTAAAAATATGTTTTGCACTTGACATAATTTACGTGATATGTTGCAATCAGAATAGTTGACATAAAAAGAAAAAAATGAAAATTGACTATAACTTCGACAAGGGATAAATACTGATTTCTCGCAAATATATTTCTTGCAGCTGTCTTCAAAGACATTACTTTTAATACCAAAAGCGGTCATTGGAATTGACGTATCCCTTATTGGTATGAGTACAGAAGGTATATGTTGCTAGGCAACACTTTTAATTAGTAGGTTTGAAAGTACTTTTTCCGACGACCACTACGGCCAAAAATGGCATGGCTTGGCGTTACTGAAAGTGACACATTGCACAGGTCACCTGAAAAGGTCACGTGGAGCGTGCGTTTTCCGTCTTGAAACACTAGTGCGACATGGTTTCCCATAGCAACTAAAATGCGCCAGAGCGTCACGGCCAATTCGGCATAAAACAGCGCGCAAGTCGCGAAACAAGCCGGTTCAAAAATCTAGTAAGCTAATGTCACAAAAACAGTATGAGTAAGTTGATGTTTAAAGAATAATTGTTTCATTTTGCGGTTAAAAATGGTAAATTTGGTTTATATTATAAAGAATCAATAGTATATTGGTGGTCGTCGGAAAAATATAGTGTATAACACGTGCTGATTGGATATTTCACACTTCTGCGAATGAGCCACTTGCCTTCGGCTCGTGGCTCAACTATCGCATTCGTGTGAAATATCCAACTTTCAGCACTAGTTAGACAATATACTATTACGTACAAGGATCAACATTTTCAGCGTTAAGGCGAGTATACAAAAAAAAAAACATTACTTTTCTTAGAATAATAAGTTCATTTACACATCTACACATTAAGATGCTGATTTAAAAATAATATGTAATCAACATTTTCAACCCAGCTGTAGAAAATACTCTTTCGCTTGTAGCGGAACTTGCCGGTATGTTTAAAATTTTTCAAGTTTTTTTAACAATGGCGTATTTACACTGTTTTTCCAAAATCCTAAAATGTCATCTACATTTCCGAATTTTAATTTAACATACTAATTTAGTTCTGTTTCGACATCATCCTAATTACATGTGTCATAGTCAGAGCTATCTCTAAGTGTAGAAAGATAAGAATCTGATGCGGATGCACCAGTTTTGAGTCGTTTGCTATGTATTTCATCATTATCATCTATAGTTTTATTTGCATTATAATCTTCTCTTTTATGTGAAGGTATGAACTTTTAAGGATTTCTAATTATGGTCCAAAAATAAAGCCACATAATGTATTAGAACTTGTTTGGCACAATTTGTGATTTGATGAATTTAAAAGTTACTAAATATTTTACGTGAAACGTGAGTCACGCCTTAGAAATTTTCACTCACGTTCACTCACGTTCACGTCACGATTTTCAAATATTAGTCACGTTCACGACGTGACACGCCGTGACACGACGTGACACGACTGTTTTCACGTCACGCGCTCATCCCTAATCAGAATGCCTAACTCGGTGAACAGAGGCTTACAGTGTTCTGTACTTGCCTTATTCGCCAGGATACGTATAGATTTTTTCTGTAAGATAAATACCCGGTTAGATGCCGAAGAAGCCCCCCAGAGTAGGGTTCCGTAAGTTATGGGAGTGTGTATGACGGCGAAATATGCGACCCTAGCTGTGCCTCTATTAGTGATCGAACCCAATTTGCGAAAGGCATATATATTTCGAGCAATCTTAGCGCATATTCTGTCCACGTGGTGAACCCAAGTCAACCTGGCATCCAGGAGGAAACCAAGAAACTTTAGGCAGGGTTCTGGATTATTATGTTCCATGTAATGTAAGAATGTGTACACGTTAGTTTTGTCCTCATTGAGTTTGAGGTGGTTGGATGTAAACCAATCACCAGCTGTGTCTATCGCCTCCTAAATGGCAAGCTGGGCAGCACCAATGAAGACCCCGTCATGAGGAGTGATGTATCGTCAGCATAAAGGCATCTGTGCGTGTCGAGGACTTCGGGAAGGTCGTCCACAAACATGATGAACAGCATTGGACCCAGGATTGAACCCTGCGGGACACCATACCTCATCGCTGTCTCATGACACGTTCCAAGCTTTTGACTTCGGTTCGATAAATAGCTCTCAAAAAGGTTGAGTGCTATACCTCCTCTTATCTCCTTTTTCGCCAGTTTCCTCAACAAGATTTGGTGGTCTATAGTTCTATACAATCGAAAGCATTGCTGAGATCGAGACAGACCGCCACAGTGTAGTGCTTGTCCTCAAATTATTCGCAGATGTACTCAACAACTTGAATTGTGGTTGACTTTTTTGGCAGGAACCCATATTGGAAGGCAGATGTTAGATGATACTTTTGTAGGTAGCTTAAAAGTCTGTCGAGCAACAGTTTCTCATTTACTTTGGAAAGTATAGGTAGTAACGTAAGTCTGTAGTTACACAGGTCTTGTGTGTCCCTCTTCTTGAAGATAGCGATCAATAGTGCAGTCTTTAGTGTGTCAGGGAAGATGCCTTCCGAAAAATATAGGTTTATAGCATGAACTAAAGGTTTACATATGAACTCAGCAATTTGCTTAATTAGTTTAGTGGCCAGCCCATAGATGTCTTGGCTAGCTGTAGATTTCAGATTTAAGATGACCCTGCGTACTTCGTCTTCATTTGTAGAGGTGATATAGAAGGAGCTCGTTGTACTGGGTAGAGCGTCCAAAAAGTGTTCAAAATCATACGCTGGTACGGGAAGTTTGCCAACTATATTTTCCGCTACCTTTGCAAAATAGTAGTTCAGAACCTCATGATCCAGTTCCGGTTTTGTTTTTCTATAACTACGACCACATTCTGCATTTATCACATTCCAAGTCGTCGTTTATTAAAATTTGTTAAGAATTGCCACCTTAAGATATAACGACACGTATATTTACATGTTTCCGCACTTGTTTCCAACATTGTTACAGTATCGTGTATTTGTACCTTATTTTCGTAGATTTTCTCATTTTCTATGTCATCCGCTTTGCTATAGAAAAATACCCGTTTATGTATGCTGTGTTTAATAATCTTTTTTATTTTTAAGCCTCCATTTCCTCTTTATCAATTTCGGAAATTTTCTATTTGAGAAGATTTAGAACTTACGCGACGTGTTTGTTCGGATTATTTTTGTAATGCTATTTGAGGGTATTTTCTCCCGAAAAAAAAATGTTGACAAGATGAAGCATATTTGGTCTAATTGGTTCGAGAAACTGATGTACCCAAATGGTACCTCAATATGCCATAGTATTTCCAATGTAAAACATTTGTTGGCTGCCGCAAACAAAATTAGGGTTTGGTTATCTCAACCTTCACTTGCTGTAATGCTCTGTCGAATTTATTATCAGTTCTTTTTCATTTTTCCATTTTCTCTTCTTTTTTTTCCCTGTTCTTATCAGTCACTTCGTGTACCTGCTTCAATATCTCTAAGAGGAATTCGCTGTGCTACCGGTCTAAAGTCTTTACCGATTTAACTTTATTGTAATTTTTTAGCAGGTGAACATCCATCTGTTGATTAACAAAGGTCCCCTACCCAGCGATTATATGAAGAGTTTCTTATTTCTTGATGCGATAATTTGGCATCTTATCTTTATCAGAAGGCTTCATACGTAGCATTTTACGTTTTGTAGTTAGCAACAGGTTACCAGTCTATAATAAAAGGAGCAAGGAGATCATCTATATCAATGTCTGTTAAGGAAGTCTCACCGTGGGGTGAGAGGCGTAACTATATCATTTTGTTAGGAACAGTCAACATATCACGCGTCATCATCTAATTCTGACGCACGCTGTACAAGCATACATTTCAAAAAATGTGCTAGTCTCGAAGAATTTCCGTGGCAGCTTGAAACACGTGTTTTGTCTGCAACTCCCGAGACCCTGTAATCTCCATGAATAAAAAGAGTAAGCTGTACGAGTGGGAATAGGCTAGAGCGATTGAATTTACCCCAACCTTTCTGTCAAAATGCAGACTTGCAGACATCTGGCAATAGGCTGATGCAGATTTGGCGCGTTTAGTAGGCCCCCACTTCCTATTTTACCAAAGAAGAGTGGCTTCAGTCCGGATTTTTTTCCAACGCGAGCTTTCTACAAGAGAACAAGTAGTTTCTGGTGTGTGGTGTTTAAGCCGCCCCTACGTCTAAGACCGTGGAGCGGCTTACGGTTGTTTCTTTTGTGTGCTTACCGCAGTTTTATAGCATAACTTCCCGTCGTTTAAAGGATTCCGTCTCGAACTATCGTAGAGTACACAGCGTGAGTGGTTTTTGTGTGTGTGGGTGCCGTGATTTCGACCCCCCCTCCCATGTCGTCCCCCTGATCCCCCGAGTGGTATCGTAGTGGCCAAGCGGCCCCCAAATACGTCCTAGGACTGATTAACCTGATGAGGGTCAGATATATGGGACAGGTTGCAATTCGTGCATCGCGTTGGTGAACATCACGAATTTCACTTGCTTACGCAAGGATTCAGTGGGTCTTTATAATCACATCATCGCCGAAGTTTCGATTGCTCTTGGAAACATGCAAGCCTGCAGATCGTCTGCGACTTCCCCCCTGTTTCACCGCTCAAGTGCTCTCGTGATGACTTCCAGACACGTGGGAACGCGGCTCCAGGAGAAGTTCCACAGGTACTGTGATGTTTGTATTTCTGAAGTCTGCTCATTTTTATCGCATAACGCGGGACGGTGATTTGCCGCCACGTGAGGTGATAGTGCGCGCATGAATAGTCAGTTAGCGCCCACGCGCCCTTCCGGCACATTTATGTGCATCGTTTGTAACGGTTTAACACGGTTTAGATCAGTAAAGGAATTAGAATTATTAACCTGTTGTCAGTACGCCCTTCATTCACATTTTTGTACATCGTTTGTACCGGTTTGATCTGGTGTAGATTGGCAACGTTACTGCTATTAACCTGTTGGCAGTGCGCCCCTTATTTAAGCACGTGCATTTGCTTGTATTCTTGGAATTATCAGGCTATTGTTAAGACGTTGGGTGCAAACCCCTCAGGTGTGCCCGCATGCAAACTAGAATTGCTGGAATTTAACATAATTAGGCATAATTAACTAACCCATTAACCTCTAAATTCTTAAAAAATAGTGTATTCAACTGTGTTGCATTTTTCTGAGATCTTATATGTTTACTGTTATCTGTGTGCTTTAACTGCTGTTTTTATGTATATGATTTGTTTTGGTGTGCTTTTGCCATTAGTGGCAGCTTATGTATAGATTTTGTACAGCGGATCCTGGCGAGACCTGCAAGCGACAGGTAAGTTCCGGCGCTATGGCAGTCGATATACGAGAGCGTCGAAGCAATTATTCACCAACCCCTTTGGACTTCGAACTTTTACAAGGAGGTTGTACAACCGAAGTTTGTGGGGCCCTCTTTAAAAACCCCGTACCACTCTTGTGGCAACACTCTGTTAATATGGCCACGTTGTCCCTAAAGTTTTGTCATGTTAGAAGGACCTCATCCATCTCACTGAGCGTTTCACCCGAGGTTTAAGCCTGTTTATACATGATTTAGAGCAAGCAGTGCGATTTACCGAAAGTGACGTGTGCCATCGGCACCCTCTCGCTACGAGATTTCGTAAAATCAAATTAATACCGGAACAATTTAAATAGTTTTATGGGTCACCCGATGGAGTTCACTTCAATTAGTTTCTATTACTTCGCTGAATTGCTTCTGTACGCTCTTTCCAAATCAGCTCTTTTCACTTCCTGCATGGTCCCCGTATTTATACATAGAATCCGTTGAAATAATTCGAATGATTTTGCATTCCTAAACCTACAGTCCTTCAAAATATATCAGTATCATAAAATTATTATATGAGAGCTATAGTGCTTGCATAATGCATAATGGAGTGAGGTCAGACAACTTTATGATAGAAACCGGGGTTAGGCAGGGCTGTATCCTGTCGCCGCTTTTATTCCTGTTAGTGATTGACTGGGTAATGAAGAAATCAACGGACAACAGGAGAGGATTAGCGTGGAGATGGGATAGGAAACTGGAGGACCTAGAATATGCCGACGATGTCTGCCTAATCACTGAAAATATAAATCATTTACAGAGCATACTAAACACATTAAAGAAGAATGCGCTTACTGTTGGGCTTGAGATAAATACAAAAAAGACAAGTACGCTAAAGACAGCCCATACAGAAATGATAGAAGTAGAACTGGAAGGGAAAAAACTGCACAATCCTAAAAGTTTCACATACCTCGGCAGCATACTAGAAGAACAGGGAGGATGTCAAGCCGACATAAGGACAAAAATATGTAAAGCGCAAAATTCTTACAAAATGCTACATAGAATTTGGGTGTCAAATGAGCTCTCAAATATTACGAAGATCCGAATTTTTAAATCAAATGTTGTTAGCGTACTTCTGTATGGATGTGAGTCGTGGGCCATAAACAAACAACAGACTAAGGAAATTCAAACATTTATTAACAAGTGCTTAAGACAAATCATGAAAATATATTGGGCTAATGTCATCTCCAATATAGATCTATGGGCTATTACGGAACACGAACCTATTTACAGGACCATAAAAAGACGCCGCTGGAATTGGATTGGGCATACCCTAAGGAAGCCAAGTACAGATATAACCCGACAATCACTTGAATATAACATCAAAGGCAAAAGAAAACAGGGCCGACCAAATCTGACATGGAGAAAAAATATACTGGATGAATGTAAGGAGAAGAATATAACATGGAACCAAGTGAAACAGTTAGCACAAAACAAAAACAAGTGGAAGGAATTCGTCGAGAACATATGTACGAAAGTAGAGGAAGAATAACTCAACCGTTTACAATAAAAGTGAAAGTGTATAAAGTGTATATTAGTGTAAGACTGACTACCTTATGCTAATTAACAGACAGTCTTGAAACGTCTTAGGACGCCCTATGGTCCCTGGAGGATCTACAGGACTGATGATGATGATGAAACCTACAGTTATTAATGTCGTTCAAAGTATTAATGTCCTGATTCCAAATAAACGTAGTGTTAAAGTTTTACAATAGTCGCTGTTTTCCTTAAATATTTATTATCTCTTTGTACAGTTTGCCTTCTGTCGTAACGCGACTTCTCGGTATGGTTCAGCGGAGTATGCCACGGCAACTTGTTAAATATGGCACCAATAACTATCGGAAAAGCAACAATGAATTCAAAATACTAGTCACAACAATAACCACTCTATCATATCATATCTCCTAATTAACCCAGATACTATCAGATTATTGATGCAATGAGAACTAAGAAAACCGCACAAACTGCTTCTACTCAGTATAGTATTTATAACGATTTTAACGCAAGTGGAAGATAATTGCTTTAGTTCTAAAAAATCCAGAAGCAATTACAGACTAAGCGTCCGTTTTTGTGGAATAATGTTTACAATTTGACGCTTAGAAACTTTGTGTACATGATTCTTGCATCGTTAAGAGAATTTATAAGCTATCCAAAAACTGTTCTTAAAAAAATATGTCATCTGATAGATCCCACTTTTCACAAACTTACATTTTCGATTAGGTACGTGGGAATTGACAAAATCCAATCAGCTCGAAATGCGTCATGCCAATAACAATTCCCGTAGTTAATTAAGCTAATAAGCAGCGTATCTCAAAACGCCAATGTTTGACGGTAGCTGTTTACTACAGACTGAAATCACACCACACGCTTTTAATCAGTCACGTGTAGCTTTTTAGAGGCGATGTTCAATACTCGACATGCGATAATTTTAGTCACGTTGCTTTGCCCTTTTAGCAAGTCGCAAATTCCGTCTTGACAACTTTACCGACACGCCTGTAGAATTTCTTTTAAATTTGCTAGCAATGTTTCTTCCAGGAATGGTTAAATGAAGACTAATGTGAGAGTTCAAAGTTTCAGCCCACGGTTAGTTGTGTATTTCAGTTTCTTAAAGCAGCTTTGTATAATGCTGCAGGCCTAGACGATGATAGATATGATGTTGCAGGAGTAATATGTGCATGATTATATTTAAAAAGGTCGGTTGCCTGCGAAGTCAACGACTAGTTTGTGGCTATTGCTGAGATAAAAAGAAGTTTTATATTAAAGATATATGATGTACTTTATCGTATTTTGATCTCGTCGCAAAAAGTTTTTGTTTGTCTGCAAATATCAAACTTATACAAATCGTTATTCCGCAGTAAAACCACTACGTAGTCTGAGTTGAAATTGAAATGTAGAAATCTAAGCACATTTCATATTCAAGCGCGACCATTTTTTCTTTCCGAATTGTAAACGTCCAAAAGCTTGCAGTATCACAAGTTAATAAAATTAACATGCTCACCTTATATTAATGAGAAGAGAAGTACACTCGTATCAAGTATTAAGAAACTCGGTAAACTTAAACAGAACTGCAAAAGACGTAATTCTGACTGAATGCTAGGAATAACTCAAAACTATGCCTGAAATAGTTGTAGAAACACCAACTTGAAATTTTTATCTTAAAAGAATGGTAAGAATTAGTCAATTCTACTTATGCAAATCTGCTAAAGAAAACTTCTTCTTCTTCTCTCTTAATTTCACCCTGTACTTGTCTATCTTTAATGTTTCGCATACATTTCCATCTTGGACTGCACGATTGCAGACAAAATGTGTGTGTCATTCTTTGATTGTGTGTGTTATACGAGTATGCATCCTTAATGAGTTGGCCTGTCTCCGGTGATGTTCACCAGTGGTTACCTTATGCTGGTCATGAGCTCGCCTGCCATAAATACCTACAAAATTTGCTAGGGTAATGCGTTAGCACGTAAATGGCTTGCAACTGCAAACGGTTCCAACAATTAACTGTTTAGGTACCAGTTTAAACCAAAAATGGGACCAGATGCAAGAAATAAAAATTCGAATTGAAAAAGCTAGAACTGTCTTCAATCGCATGAGAAATGTGCTATGCAACATGAATATAACTCTTCATCTGCGAACTCGCGTTCTGAAATGATACGTGTTCTCAGTGCTGATGTGCGGTGTAGAGACGTGGACCCTTACTGATGCTACATGTAAACGATTAGAAGCTTTTGAAATGTGGTGTTATAAACGCATGCTGAGAATTTCCTGGACCTACCATGTGACAAACGAAGCTGTAATCCAACGCATGCAGAAAGAGAAGGAGATTATGAAAACAGTCAAGAAACGAAAACTATCATATTTTGGACATATTATGCGAAACAACAAATATAACCTGCTGCAGCTTATCATGCAGGGAAAATTTGACGGAAAAAGAGGGCCTGGAAGACGTCAATATCTTGGCTGCGAAATTTAAGATAATGGACAGGAATGACATCGATAGGCCTGTTCCGCGCTGCAGGTAACAAAATTAGATGGACCATAATGATCGCCAACGTCCAATGAAGATACGGCACAGAAAAGAAGAAGAAGAATGCGTTAGCGTACACCCGCATTAAACCCATTGGCTAATTTGGCTAATGAGTGCTAACTTGACTTTAACACATACATTGCATCAAATGTCTACAGCTCATTAGGGATTATATACAGACTAGAACTCGTGGCCAGCCTACGTCTGGCCCGGCCAGCGTAAAGAAACGGTTAACAATAAAAATGCTTGCTCAAGGCAGCAGCCAGCCTACGTCCGGCCCTGCCAGCGTTAACAATACAAATGCGGTCTCGCCAATCGTGCGCGCGCGCCACTTGCTAGTATGCAGGCCGTTCATGCAGCGTGTGCGCTCGCCTGCTTACGTCTGGACGGCCGGCGGCATCAGCTCTTATAATATAAGATGCGGCAGGCAACTAGGACTATAGCAAAAGCAAGGGGACCTTACATGTGGCCGTAATTGTGTTTAACAAACGAACAATCAATGTACGATAGCGGTAGGTCGTTAGGATCATTATAAAATAAATTACTATAGAATTAAACATAGCTAGTGTTATAAATATTTAATTACAAACTGACAGATATAATTCAAAATATAGTGTTACAAAAAATTATGTATGTGTTATAGGCAACTTGTATAATTCAGGCATTTTATATAATGCCTAAGGCATTATACAGATTGTGGCAGGCAATTAGGACCATAGCAAAAGCAAGGTAACCTTACATGTGGCCGTAATTGTATTTAAAAAATTTAAAAATCGAATATATACCTTGTATTTATCTACGACAGTGTGTAAAACTGCCTTTTAGTTGGCAGTTTTAAGTTTGTAAAACGACTGTTTAATAACATGTTTTCATTAGTTTACGTCGTTAATAGCAACGTGCTTAAAAAATTTTATTAGGCACGTAGTTAGCAGCAACGTGTTTTAAAATTTTTAAAACACTCAAAATTAGGACCGGTTGCTAGTAATTCTAATTTACCTGTAAAATATTTTTTATATTTACTATTTAACTTTTGTTGCACTAAAGAATGTTTTAAAAGCACGCTAGAGATTGGCAGTAAGGAAAAGTTCCAAAAAATATATTTTCAAATGGAAAGTCTCTGGAAAGGAAACGCTCGCCTCTGTAAGGCGTCCTAATTAATACGACGTTGTTAGATGCAGTCAAAAAAAAATCAGGAAAGAATTAATACTCTTATGAGATTATATGTGAGAATTATTTGTGCCACCGAAATAATTTTCAGCTGCTTGCAATCTGTGTTTCTTTTCAGGTTTAAGCCGTTGAGCGTCATAAAAATATAAATGCGGTAACTCAAGTCTCCAGTTACGCCGTTACTGTTATTGTTAAATAACTCGATTAATTATTATTTCTTTGTCATTTTAAACTGGCATTATTATTATTAACTCTATAATAGCAACCATAAGTAACTGTTTATAATGTTTATATGCTAGCGAGCTGTTCTTAAATCGCTAGTGAATTAATAGTAGATTGTTCTACAAGTTAAGAAAAGTGAGAGTTTTCCAGCGAATGTAAAAGTTTTACGTGAACATGGAAGAATCACTTTTCCAATGTGTTGAACATGCAATTTTTCCGTGTAGTTGACAAAAATATCTTTTTAAATAATTTTGGTCAAAGTATGGAAGCGCAATGTTTATTGTACTGTATAAATACAGAGTCCGGCAACGAAGCGAGGGTGGAAAATATTTCTAAAACTATGAGAGTTACATGAATATTGTGTATATAAAAGTTGTAGGTACGAAAGTGGTGCACATTACTAAAATATTTTTGATTATACAGGGTGTCGCAAAAACGTATGGCGAATCAAACTTACTTTTTTAAATAGAATGCCCTATATTTGGGTAGCTTAAAAGTTTTGTATTGAAATGCTCATCATTTTCATATAAAGTTGTATGGGTCTAACGTCAGCTGTTTTGGAGATATTAGCGATTTTATGCAAAAAATGCTGAACTTCAGGCGACTGAAGCGACAGAAAACAATTGAATGAAGAAAAACGTTACCAAAAAATTATAATTTTTGTAAACTATCTTTCAAGTGTAAAATGATGGATCTGGGTATTAATGTTATATAGGGTGCTCAATATTTGTAAATTTAATAATTTCGATTTTTTTTTAAATGGAACGCCCTGTATATTTTTGTATTTTTGAAGAGTCCTTTTAATGAGCTTTCTTTTGATATGTTACTTCATACTTCTGAGTTCAACTGTTTTTCAGATATGTGTGTTTGAACATAAAAACAATTTAAACCCCTTAAGATGCTTTACTTCAAGGGATAAAAAACAAACGCCCTTAAAATAGTGATTTAAACGCATGATCTCTCTAAAAATAAAAACACAAAACCAGGTTTAGAAAATATAAATTCAGTCAGTGTTGATACAGGAAATTATAAACAAGAAAAAAACGATAAATGCAGGAATAAATTAATTCCACGGTCAAATTAAATCAGATAAAAAAAAGAAAAGCCAATACACCAAAAGCTTATACGTAATTACACTAAATGTTCAAATAGTTCTCCTTTCCTGCTCTGAGCATTAAAGCTGTACAGAGAATTCATAATCTGCAAATATAATTAGTTTGATTTATTTAAATGGAACACCCTGTATATCCCTGTATTTTTAAAAAGTGCTTTTAATGAGCTTTCTTCTTCCACTTCATTTCCTATCTCAAAATTCGATCGATTTTCAGATTTAATTTTCTCCTGCTTTTTGCGCTTTTTTCGTATGGTTATTTCTAGTTTTGAGTTCTGGTTCAATTTTTGTATTTTAAGCTTGGTTTTATCTTTTGTTTGAAGAATTCAAGTGTTTAAATCATTATTTTAAAGGCGTTTGTTTTTTATCCCTTGAAATAAAGCGTCTTAAGGGGTTTAAATTGTTTTTTATGTTTAAACTCGCATATCTGAAAAACAGTTGGAACTTAAGAGGTATGAAGTAACATATCAAAAGAAAGTTCATTAAAAGGGCTTTTCAAAAATACAAAAATATACAGGGCGTTCCATTTGAAAAAAAAACGAAATTAAATTTGCAAATATTGAGCACTCTGTATAACATTAATACCCAGATCCACCATTTTACACTTGAAAGATAATTTACAAAAATCATAATTTTTTGGTAACGTTTTCCTTCATTCAATTGTTTTCTGTCGCTTACAGCAGCCCCCTGAAGTTCAGCAATTTTTTGCATAAAATTGTTAATATCTCCAAAACAGTTGACGTTAGACCCATACAACTTTATATGAAAATGAAGAGTATTTCAATACATAACTTTTAAGCTACCTAAATATATGGCATTCTATTTAAAAAAAAGTAAGTTTGATCCGCTACACTTTTTTGATACACCCTGTATAATCAAAACTATTTTAGTAATGTGCACCACCTTAGTACCTACAACTTTATATACGCAATATTTATGCAACTCTCATAGTTTTAGAAATATCTTCCACCCCGTCTTCGTTGCCGGACCCTGTATAAATTAACCATTATACATTATAGAATAGAGCTTACTTGAAAATGGACGAATCTGTTATTAATTCATTTAGTTAATTTTTAGGTGAAATCAATATGATTTTGAGCAGTTATGAAAAGTATCAAAAAGTCGCTTTTTTAATGTCACCAATGGCAATGTGAAAAAATAATACATTATAAGAAAAAGAAAAGCACAATTTTTCCCAAGATGTGAGTTTGCAGCTCAAGGGCGATGCCGAGCACTACAAATACACAGAGGGAAAAATGGTGTTCTGCCCTGCCATGTACGAGCCCTAACCACTATATATTCGGCCATTTCAATAATTTTACGCTACTAACGTAAAACAGGATTTTATGAGTGGACGGAGAACAACTAAGGCACCGCATTCGCGGATTCAGGATTAAGGATTTCGAAGATCTCTTATCATGTTTTAACGAAAAGAAAATGTTGTACCTTAATTGTTTTTTGTTCAATCATAAAACTCTGTTTTTACGTGAAGGAAATAAAATTATTGGAATGGCCGAATATATAGTGGTTAGGGCTCGTATATACAATTTTTTCAACCGCCAGGATCAGAACCATAAGAAACATATTTTTCGACGACTGACATCGAAAGTAGATTTTTCTCACTGTCATTTGATAACAGAAAGTTGACATTTGCCGCTGAGCGTGCATTTTCATCACTTTGCCGCTCGCCGAGCGTTTTGGGTTTCCACGTGAACAATAGTACATTGTATGTTAAGAGCTGAAAGTGCATTCTTGCCGCTTGCGCATGAATATTGCTGGTTGAGACGAAGTCGAAACCAGCAATCATGCAAATGCGGCAAGCACACTTTTGTAACGCTAGCTTCCGCTTAAATTTGGTAAAATACATATTAAATAATATGATCAAATTTATTCGTCATCCTCACGTAGCGTTATCAAGACCCTCCACCTGTACCGAACCGATAAGCCCGCCCGGGCATCGAAACAAAGGTTAAACGCGCGCAGAATCCCCTCCTCATGGCTTTGGCGCAGCATATAAAACCAGTTACAGAACGTATTTCAAAAGAGATTCCACGAGACTTTCCCTTCCGACTCCGAGACCTTCCAGACCGATTTCCCCAGTCCCAGATCCCCAATCCCCATCCGGCATTCAAGAGAGATTCTTCCTGCTAGCACCAGCTCCCTTCAGGAGAACCCGATAGACCGCAATTAACCAGCTAAATAATAAGTTGTTTCGACCCAGTGGTTAGAATCCGCCTGGATGTCAGCAACTTATTAATTAGTTAACTTCCCCGAGAGTAGATTTGACCTAGTGAATTATTTCGAGAAACATCTCGCTGTCACCACTAAACAGAATTCGACTCAGTGGTGAAAATCCGCCTGAATGTCCTCTGCTTAGATGGGATGACCTAGTCGCTTTGTCGAAATAAATATCTGGAAGTCATCTATTCTCCCCAGTCAAATTATATGGCCCTAATTAAATAAGGCCCAATATATTTCGAGCCGCTTTGAAATCAAGTGCCGGCACCGCTCGACCAGAATATTTACGCCGGCCGCAAATATCAACTTGCGAGCTCGCAGAGACTCCTGTAAATTAATAAACGTTGGCTACCGTTATATTGTAAAATAAGGCATTCAGCCGGCCGACTAGAAACATATCACTCTTGCAAAGTAAATGTAAATTTACCTGTTAAATATTGAAAATTGCGGCACTTTGCCAAGGTCTGCAGGCTTTCACAAACATATTTACGAGAACCACGGAGCTTGGATAAATCATCCCGTGATCACGCCGCTGCACGGTACCCTTCCCGGGACTCCATTTAAACATATTCCCGTCCCGGAAAGGGTGGAAAAAGTGTATTAATAGATTTAATGTGTAGAATGTTTACAGAAACACGAGGCGAGCTGAACTTTGACAGCTAACTCCTGCGGCACCGCTACTGCGCGGGTCCACGTATGTGCCAGAATAGCGAAGAAATCCGAACCGCCCGAAGAAGGCTACTCCAGCCGTCGATGTAAATTTTCATCCTCCTGCGAATTTGGTTGCGGCCTGCGAAGGGGCAGCTCGTGCCGTTATTGTAATTAATTATTGGTCAAACTGATTGGTAAATCCTTTATTTGGTTTAATTCCTGCTTTATTATTTTGTATATAGTTATAACAAATAAAAGTGTATATAGTAAATTCTGTTTGAGTATTTGTTAACTTCGTATGGTGGCTGAAAAGCGTGTTTGAACTCTGTTTCCGACGAATGAGCTTATCCGAGGTAAATTAATAATTAATCCCTTAAAAAGAAGGGTCCAGGTGTTACACTTTTAGCTCGAAACATACATACTATTTTTTCGACGACTGAGCATATTATTAAAAGAAAATATCAAATTTCGTTTTATCGCAAAAATTAATTGACAATCAAGTTAACATTACTCGCGCAGTCTATATGACATGTGACGCGATTATTTCCACAAATGACGGGCGTTGTCAAGGAAACATTCGGACGTGGCTACCTATTTTGTTCACGCGGAAACCCAAAACGCTCGGCGAGCGGCAAAAAGATGAAAACGCACGCTCAGCGGCAAATGTCAACTTTCTGTTGTCAAATGACAGTGAGAAAAATCTACTTTCGATGTCAGTCGTCGAAAAAATAGGTAGCCACGTCCGAATGTTTCCTTAACAATGCCCGTCATTTGTTGAAATAATCGCGTCACATGTCTAATAGACTGCGCGAGTAATGTTAACTTGATTGTCAATTAATATTTGCAATAAAATGAAATATGATATTTTCCATTAATAATATACTCAGTCGTCGAAAAAATAGTATGTATGTTTCGAGCTAAAAGTGCGCTTGCCGCTTTTGCATGATTGCTGGTTTCGGCTTTGCCTCAACCAGCAATATTCATGCGCAAGCGGCAAGAATGCACTTTCAGCTCTTAACATACAATATACTATTTCATTACTCTAAATCAAAATTGTGCTGTAATACGGATTGGGCCAGAATTATATATAACAGCAATGAGATAACATGAACAACAAAATAGAATGCTTGAGTAGGTAAGAGATGACCATACGAAAAAAAATTATTTTATTAGGCATGTGTGGTTGACATCTGTCATAATTAAATGTGCGTCAGGCCTTCTCGAATATTTGCTACTATGTTTATCTCTTTCTTACTCAAGCAATACGTGTTATTTTCATGTTATCTTTATGCTGTTACAGTGAAATTTCCCTTCGCGGATACACGGACACCTCCCTTGGACGGACAGTTTCTCATGGTCCCGACCGACCCTCATATAATTTGCATTGTGTTAACTACCTCTTGGACGGACATTCTCTTGAACGGACGCGGACACAAGAAAATGTTCTCTTAAACGGACAAAAAACAAAATAAAAAAATAAACGCCTTATCTCATTTTTCTGTCGCAAGTGTCGCTGTTGCATTTCTCAATCGCTGCCTGCCTTCACTGAGGGACTTTCCCGAGTTAACCGGGGATTCACCGACTTCAATCTTTCGGTACACGCGGGGATTCAGTATTAGTCTGACGTCTATGCGGAAAAGACACAGTGGGCGACACTTTCATTGTAGAAATGGCGCCAAATATAAAAATTCTCACGCTTGAACAAAAAATTGAGGTTGTTGAAGTTCACAATAGGGAAAAGTTAAGTGTAAGGAACTTATCCAAGCGTTTTGATATCGGAAAAACAAACTGCTGATATAAAACATAAAGAAAGTATTTTGTATGTAGTAGTATTTTGTAAGGTAACAAATCTATATTTTTTCCTTAAGTTTTAAGTTTTTTGTTTATTTTAAAAACATTTACATACATATACGTTTTAAATGTCCCAATTTCTTTAATTACAGTTTTTATTAAAAAACCGATCTTTTTTTCGTATTTCTTTTAGGCGGACACCCCTCTTGAACGGACACTTTCAGTCGGTCCCGTTGGTGTCCGCCCAAGGGAGATTTCACTGTATACAGACAGATCAATAAAAAAACCAATTAGGGCAGGCTGTGATATGTGTTATACGTTTGGCAGTACTGAAGTGTCAAATTCAAGATTTGCAGGTTAAGTTTTACGTCGGTCTGTGTCAAACAACGAACAAAACCTAACCTGCTAATCTCGAATTTAACATAGACTGACAATACACTTCAGTACTGCCAAACGTAAAACACATATCACAGCCTGCCCTAATTGGTTTTTTTATTGATCTGTCTGTATATAATTGTGACCCCATCGATATTTAGCAGTCTTTGAACTTATTTTACGAATACCATGACAACAGACATTTTAATTTTATTTCATATTGTCCCTTGAGAGAAAATGTGTTCTTTCTGTGACAATTCTTGTAACCTAAAATATGAATCACCATTCTCTATTTGTGATCGCCAACTGTCCTTGTATCTTAAAACAAAAGCAATTAAAACTTGTGAAGAAACTGTGTCAGTAAGTACCTGAAAAAATTAATTGTGATTTTGCGTCAAATGTATTTTTCCCTCTTTCTTGTTATTAGTCTTCTTCTTCTTCTTTGGTCCGTTAGCTGGCGGTCCGGGCGGGACGTCCCCGCAACGAATACGCTGCTATCGGTGCCGCTGGGTCTCGAACGCCTTTTACGATTCGTTTCCATTCTTGACGATTTTTGGCGACGTCTTGGGCATCGATAACCGATAATCGCTGATTCTTTAAGTCGCCCTCGATATTCTTCAGCTAAGTTTTCTTCGGTGCCGATCGCTGAATTCTCCAGTCTGCTGGACGGTCTTGCCAAAGAAGTTTACATGGCAAACGATTATCATCCATTCGGCAGACATGTCCAAACCATCGTAGTCGACGTTTTTGTATTTGTTCTCCTATCAGTGTTTGATGATCACATCTTCCTGTAATTGTTTAGTTTCGAAGGCGGTCGCGGAGCGAGTCACCGAGAATTTGCCTCAAGCATCGTATTCGGAAGACCTCAAGCTTGTCAAGGTCCGGCTTGAGCAATGTCCACGTTTCTGATCCATAAAGAAGAATGGGAAGGATCAGCGTTCGGTATAAGCGTACTTTCGTTTTAATGGTAGTATGTGTTCATTTCCATACGCACCATTTGAGCAAGGCGAATGTTGATGTTGCCTGTCCGATGCCACTTTCTTTTCCTCGACCAGCGATCCCAAATACACTGAGCGACAAAAGTCTGGGTTCACGAATAATTTTTCCAATTTTAGATACTGAAAATGGTTTCTGGCGCTTAAAATCTGATGTCGATGTTTACGTATCAATAAACAAATTTATTGCTATAGTGGGCTAACTCATAACCATACAATTGTTGAAATATTGCGATTTTGTTTCTGTCGTACATTATTCAAGTTTTTGATGAAGTTTTGTTAAGAATCAGGTTGGCGTTGTCAGGGATATGTTTACAGCATGTCAATTGTTTCCGATAACTGTCAGTATTAACTGTTAATTCTACGTCACGAGCTCTAATTACACATTCTAGACGTCTAGGCATACTGCTAATCAATCGTGCAAGATTTTCTTGTGGTAACCTATCCTAATGTCTGAGGCCAAGTAGGGCGAGTGCGAATTGCTCTTCCCAGTTGATCCCACACATGTTTTATCTGGTTCAGGTCTGGTGAGCAGGCTGGCCAATCCAAAAGTGTAATTCCAACTTCGTTTAGATATTGCAGAGTAATGTTGGCTACGTGTGGCCGTCCGTTATTTTGCATTAAACGAAAGTTGTCACCAACAAAATGACTAAACGGAACGACATATTCCTCAAGAATGTTCCTAATGTACCTATCTTCGTTGAGGACTGCTCTATCACAGATGTGAAGCTCT
This sequence comes from Agriotes lineatus, assembly GCA_940337035.1. Taxonomy (NCBI): domain Eukaryota; kingdom Metazoa; phylum Arthropoda; class Insecta; order Coleoptera; family Elateridae; genus Agriotes; species Agriotes lineatus. The sequence goes on along the minus strand of CALNHX010003077.1, from coordinate 14,652 downwards.
GTGCGAGCATCTAAAGAAATCCCTCCCCATACCATTACCGAACCTCCAAAAAAATATGAAGTTGTGGCCATAGCACAAGCAGCATAGCGTTTTCCTGGTCTTCTCCATACCCATGAACGACCATCTGGAGCATCCAAAGTAAATCGAGACTCATCTGTCCATAATACGCATCTCCATTCAGGATCCCCCCAGTTCTGGTAAGTTCTAGCAAAATTTAGTCGATTATGTTTGTGGCGTACTGAAGGTTTTGGACCAATGGCAGCCCGATATGGTTTCCGATTGTTTTCGTAAAGTCCTCGCTGAACTGTACGTGACGATATTTGAACATTTCTGACAGCAGCCAGTTCATTAGCAGTAATTGTAGCTGTTGCAGTGAGATTTCTTAAAGATTGTAACCAACATAAATCGATCATCTTGAGCGTTAGTTTTCCTTGGTCTTCCTGATCGTGGTCTGGCTGTTAGTAAACCATCTGCCTCATACCTCTGCCGAATTCTTCGAACCCCGTTTTGCGATACTCCGTACCTACGTCCTGCATCTCTCTGGCTATGTCCTTCTTCAATGTGAGCGACTATTTTTGCACATCTTACTGGAGATATCAGCATTTTGGCACGGAAGTGAGAATTAACAGTTAATACTGACAGTTATCGGAAACAATTGACATGCTGTAAACATATCCCTGACAACGCCAACCCGATTCTTAACAAAACATCAAAAACTTGAATAATGTACACACACACACACACACACACAGCTCTAGGGTCCTTGTAGAACCTTGGCTTCTTCTACCACAGCCTTGTACGACAGAAACAAAATAGCAATATTTCAACAATTGTATGGTTATGAGTTAGCCCACTATAGCACTAAATTTGTTTATAATAATAATAATATAAATAATAATATAAATTTATTCCATACTGTACAACAACAAAATTACAGAATCCTAACAGAATTTGAATTATTTTACATAGATAGAATTTAGAATTATCATATGACTTGAGTACATCATCAGTTACATGCAGTAAAGCTGTTGTACAACTATGCGCTGATCGAAATCCTGACTGGCATTCAGGTAATAATTTATATTTTTGTAAGTGGTTACGTAATTGCGTATTAATTATTTTTTCGAAAATTTTAGACATTGTGGGCAGAATGCTAATTGGTCTGAAATCTTTTAGTTCAACAGCACGTTCAACTTTAGGCAAGGGAACTACAAATGCAGATTTACATAAATTAGGATATGCATTTTGCGTAATGCAAGTATTAATAATGTAAGCCAGGTATTGACCAATGTGAGGGCAACACAGCTTCAACATTTTAGCATTTAATCCATCTGGTCCTACTGAATTGCTTTTTAATGAATTAATTATTTTTATATCTTCCTCAGTGTCAGTGGCCACAGGTTCAAATTCCAAAAATGCTTCTACTAATACATTATTTGAGTAAAAATTATATAAATCTTCATCAACTGGCAAGTTAGGTATACTATTTATAAAATACTTATTAATTTCATCTACATTCGGGATATCAGTATTGTTTTTATTTTTATTAGAATTTGAGCTACCCACATTCAACCTTTTCAGTTCATTCCACATTTCTTTACTGCTGCTATGAGTAGCTTTAAATTGAAAGTAAGCTCGTTTTTCATTTTTAATTGCTAAGTTTGTATAATTACGGAGCAGCTTGTAATAATCCCAAGCACACTCATTTCGTTGTTTTCTATACTTACTTTTCGCTCGATCTCTTAATTTCATTAACAATTTAATGTTATCTGTCAGCCATGGGGCAGGTTTATTTTTAAAGGTAATGGATTGCCATGGAGCATGCTCGTTAAAAAGAATAATTAATTGATTGTTAAAAAATTCAACCTTATCGTTAACATCATGCATGTAATATATCTTATGCAATGGTAGCATTTCTAAGTCTGCGTTAAATTTACTCAAATTAAAATGCTTAAAACTTCTAAATACATGAGCCACAGGGGCATACTTAGGAAGTTTCATGTTAATGTGGCAGTACACAAGTTCGTGATCTGATAATTCTACATTTTTCACACCCGACTCCATAATTAACGCCAAAGACGATGTAATAATCACATCCAACAAAGACATTTTATTTAAACCAACTCTAGTAGGTTCCGTTATAACTTGATGAAAGTTAAATGATTCTAGCATGCTATTTAACCTTGCGTTAGTGTGGTGAAAAAAACTCGCGTCAGTATTGTGGTGGGGTATGATATACCCCAACTCATTATGTCATGTTTATGTGTCCCAGTATTGCAAATAACCATGTAATTCACATCTAATGTTAATATCTATTTTAGCAAATAATATCCTATACATAAATTTTGTATTTTTTTTATTATGAACTTCATAAAACAAAGAAGAACACAAGAATCCATTATAGGTGGATCATCAACACTATTTTGTTGTCAGCCTCATTCCAAGGTCTATTTAAATGTTCTTGTTCCTTTTCGTAACTCCACATTGTTGTAGATAAATAAAAAGCACTAAAATATGAATTATCATCTAGATTGTAATGACAACAGTAAAGACAAGACGGCGAGTGAAACTGCACGCGAGTAGTGTGGTGGGGTATGACATACCCGAATGCAGTTTTCTGCTTTATAACTAAAACTGGAATAAAACAACAACAGATTTCTCTAAATGTACGATGAAGTTTGACATGTAAGCTATAGCTACCGAAAGACAGGTGGCGATAGAAAATGTTTTAATTACTAATTTGACAATTTTAAAAGCCGTGGGGTATGTGATACCCCACCACACTAACGCAGGGTTAAATAATCTGTAGCAGGATGATCGGGCGTAAAAAAGTCGATATTACAATCACCCAAGCAAATAATGTCCTGTGAAACAGGTGTGCACAACATAACCGATTCTTCCAATTCGTCTACAAACAATTTATAGTTGATATGTGGAGGTTTGTAAATGGTTCCAAAGATAAGCTTTTTCGAATTGATAGACACAGATATCCAAAGTTGTTCAATATTACTATTTGTATTAATAACAGAAGCATTCAGAGATTGTCTTACATAGGAAGCAACCCCACCCCCTCTTGTATTTCGATCCCTGCGTATTCAATAGTAATTATCTATAAACAACGATTCCGAACTAATGTCATTTGTTAACCATGTTTCGGTAAGCGCCAAAATATCAAATTTAAAACTGAGCAGTAATTCTTTTACTTCGTTCAATTTAGGGTTCAGAGAACGTACATTTACATGTGCAGCCTTCACACACTCCTGCGACATAACAATTATATATCAAAATAAGCAGATAAAAAATAGATAGTCTAACAAAAATGTAAATTAACAAAAAAAAGTAGGTACAGACATTATACGGCCACGTTGTGACATTAATAGAGATACCTGTTTAAGTTCACTTTATATCAGATGTGGTGTTAATTACTTTAACTGAATTGTTTACGTTCACGTAAACTCTTCCATCGCGTGTCCACGCCTTCCCCTTTCCTACAATTTTTTGGGATTCTTGTAACAGCTGTAGATTTGCCCTCGTCAAGTCTTCCTTAATCACAACCCTGGTATTCTTCAAGAGAGATTTTTAGAGTAGACTGCCTGCCGATATCTTTAACTCGAAAAACTCACAATGATTGGACGTGTGTTTCCAGGCTGTAATCTACCAACACGATGCATGCAATTGATAAAGTGTTCTTGCGTATCCATCTGAAGTTTGTTGATACGTAAACATTGACATCAGATTTTAAGCGCCAGAAACCATTTTCAGTATGTAAAATTGGAAAAATTATTCGTGAACCCAGACTTTTGTCGCTCAGTGTATTTGAACATTTGAACTTGGCCATTAATGGTTTTCAAATCATCAAATGACAGCTGAGATGTTACAATTCTATCTACGTCTTCTGCAGTTCGTAACTTGTCGTCTCCTAAAATGTAATATTTTGTAATTGTTCAAAGTTTTGCGAGGTATCTTTAGAAATACCTGACGGCTTCTTTGGCAGCTTCAAGGAATGTATCGTAAACTTGGCCGTTAATAACTATACAACACCACAACTTTGTAAAACGTAACCAAATCTGAAAATTTGTAGGTTATCTAACCTAATCTTCAAAGACACGCCTTTTTAGCGCGTGCGTGCGGCTTCAATTTTGGGAGCGTTCAATAAGCAGATATGAAAATTAACCAAAGTGGACTTGCCTTCGAAGCTGAGTCAATAGTTTTAAAAAACACAAGAAATATGCATAATAAATAATTGTTTTCTGTGATAATATCGCTATTAAAAGTTAAGGGAAGTTTGTTTACAAAAACCCGAAAATAGAAATGGTTGATTGCAACTATAGTACTTTTAGTTGTGTAAACACGGCTTGTAGTCTTCTGCATTATTATATGGATATGATACACATGCGTAAAGCATCTTTAGTCACACGCGGGGCTTAAAACGCTCCCTCACTCGCGTTTTAACTCTACCCCACTCGTGCCTAAAGAGTAGCTTTAAGCACTTGTATCGTAAATTACTATTATATTATAGTGATATCTTTATTTTACAGATTTTTTTAATAATAACTTTTTTGTTTTATAGTTACTTTTTCCTTTTATACTTGTGTGATATTCTGAACCGTGAACACCTGTTTACTGGATTCTGTCTTAGGAGTAGAGAGCCTTTTTACGGGCTGAGACCGTAAGGAGTTATAACGGACTGTTTATCATCAATATCATAGCAATATACATATGTATGTTATAATTAAAATTAAAGACAAGCAGAAACATATTTGAATTAAAAAAAAAATTTATTAAACATTTACGATTCAAAATACCATAAAACGTTATACAATGCACGACCGTTACCAGAACTTCACCTGCTCATACAGATAACAAGCTCGCTATCGCTCACTCGTTAAATACAGTGCTCGCACGTAAAGTTCTAAGTAATGTAAATTACTATTAAATAATGACAACTATTAGAGACTTCCTCTTAAATCTAACCTAAAAATTAAAATTATGCTAAGCCGTTTATTTACTTACGAAACTTAGTTATTAAACTACAGTGGTTGTTGGAAATGTCTGCCTTGATCTTCAATACACAGTGCAACACGTCTGTTCATGTTATCAAACACTTTTTGTAAAATGTGAGGTGTAATTCGTTATTGTATTACATTCTTCTAAGATACTTTATCGTAATCTTCCAGAGTATGCACTGTTGTCTTAAAAATAGTGCTTTTAACAAGGAAAAACAGGAAATAATAGAGATGACTAAACTCACACGATCTTCGTAGATAGTGATCATTTGATATCAATCTTTCGTCATAAAATTGTCGCAAGAATTCCAAGGTGGTACGAGCCACATGGGGCCGAGCATTCTCCTGCTAAAGGTAACCATGTTGCAGTTCTTCATCATCCAACTGATTGATAAATGATTGCAGAATATTGTTCTGTTATCTTCCAATAGTGATAGTCGCTTCTAAAAATATAGAACCGATCAACCTCCTTCGCGAAAGAGCTACCCAAATACCGGGAGTTTCTCTCATGAAATTGGGATTGTTGGTAGTCCACATTCTCACCCCTTGCGAATTGACGTATTCAGACAAATAAAACCATAATTCGTCTGAGAAGAACGTCAAATCTAAAGCATTATCATCCAGATTGTCTCGAAACCAGGTACAGTATGCAACTCGTTTATTATAATCTGGTGACAGCAATTCCTGATGAAGTTGTACTTTATAGGGAAATAAGTCTAAATCTTTTTTTAAATGGTTTCACATGTACCAGAACTAAGATGCCAGCTCTAGTTCTGTGACCTATAATATCAGTTTGTTCAATTGGTGTGCTGCAATTGACGTAGAAAATGATCTTTAATCACTGCTACTTCAGGAAAACGCACTCTGAACTCGTTTAAACATAATCGTGGATCATGCATCCACTCACCATTTTCGATGCGAGTTTCGATCATCTGACTGTATCATAAGAATTTCTTGTTTTTGAGAAAGTATCTTTATAAAAAGCTGAAACAGAGAATAATTATAACACTAACACAAAATGTGACAGTTGTCAACAATTTTGAAGTAAATATATTGGACCCAGTTTTAAAGGCAGCAATTTGTTCTTTCATAGCCATACTAGATGAGATTAATTTTTGATCATACTTTATTTACCTGTAAGGTTTTATTAAGATTGCAGCGGTTTGTCGATCTCACCTCAGAAACAAACCATACCTTAAAAAAATTATCTACAAAGTACCTAACCAAAGGTGATGATAAATCATTAGTTTTATGTAAAAAAAACATTTTAGCTGTGCAGAGTATATATAGATCCAGAACAGGGGAAAATGTAAAACACAGAGCTACACCAAATGGCAATAGGGGATGCCATTCAAAACTAGGGCCAATAGAAGTGAAATAGAAATACTTACAGCCGTATTCATAGTCGTTCGCCAGCGACTCGCCGGCGAGTCGCTGGAGTTTCGTTATGAATAGTATGTTGGCGGCACTGTACGTCTACGTCAAATTCGAGGTTATCAGGTTAGGTTTTTAGTCAGTTTTGATAGAAATTGACACAAAATCTAACCTGCTAACGTCGAATTTGACATAGACGTACAGTGCCGCCAACATACTATTCATAACGAAACTCCAGCGACTCGCCGGCGAGTCGCTGGCGAACGACTATGAATACGGCTGTTAGTCTCCTCCGTAAATTTATATCTGAATTACCTGCTCGTTAGTCTAACTACACAAGATCCAATAGTCGCATCAGAAAGTACCTGGATCCTGATCTTTCTGTAATAGTGATGATAATATTCTCGTATATTATGGAATTCTCGGCAAAGTGTTTTAATGAAGAATTTAATATTTCTTTTGCTTTTCAAATATAGGATATTTGTATAGTGTGTACTAAATTTAAAGTTGACATCAAACAGGCTGAAATTGATTTAAATGAAGAAGGTGTTACAAGGTTGAACACAGATAAACGGCTAAAGTATTCAAAAGCGAACTTTTAGAAGCCCTAATGAGGAAGTGTCAGCCACTCAAAAATGTCGACCTTGTGTCGCTTTTGAAATCTACAGAGTGAAGTTAGCTCTGCTCCCAAAAATCCCAATAAGTTAGTAATAAATAATAAGGAAAAGAGTAAACAAGCATACACAAGAACATTCTAAGCAGACAACGCTTCTTTGTGAAACTGTTGACGCTTTACCCCACCTTATCTAATTTATAATCTTTCAACATAGAATCACTTTTATTGCAATCAAAATTACTAAACTGTTATATAATTTATCTAAAGCTATGGCATTTATTTTTTTAAGAAAATATATCTTAATTCACAGTTAAGTATAATTTTCAGGTGCAGCCTTTACCACCCTAACGAAATTTTGTGGTGTGGTAAAATACCTAAAGGAAATCATGAATAAAATTGCAAGTCAACACACGTTAGATATTTGTAAAGCTTCATCTCGTCTCAGGCTGCGCCAGTCCCACAGCTACACTTACACTTTCCATAAGTAGTATCTGCTGATTCGATTTACTTCCGCTTTAAAAACCAAAACCCTCTGGAGTGCCGTATAATGCGATCGGGCGCCCCAGCTGCATCCAGCTCATTATTATCCCAATTTTTCTAAAGTGCGGTCCTCGAAAGGTCCTTGCTCTGGAGCTGTTGCTGCCTCTTGGTCGAATTCATTGCGGCCCGTACCTTGGCGGTTAGGCCTTAACAAATTAGGTTCGTTTATCTCGATTTAAGAAAGTTCAAGGAAGTTTATTATCTCGCAGTAGCTCATACGCAACTCTAAACAGGGCGCTGAACCCCCTCGTTCCGCTACATTTAGTTCACTAGTACCATTTGTTACTCTCCATGTTGTTCGCCCACGGGAATTGCTTCGAGACACAGCTCGGCCCAATACACCTTAAAAGCAGATATCAAATTAATTAGCTAAATTGTGGGAAACAGGGCTGCTAAATCGGATTAATGCAGCCGAGGTTAAGAACCGCCTTTATTACACAGGAGAAAGCTTTTTTATTAAAAACGCCTGGCGAGCTTCTGAATAGGCTGCTTCGCGCATTACTGCTGTCACTTTAAACGATGGTGGCTCGCAAAGTCGCTGATAAAATGGGCCATAATGAATCTGCTAACCTTGTTATAATTACCCAGGGTTAAAGAACTTCGATTATACAAGAAAGATAATTCTGGCTTATTATAATCTACGATCTACACGCCTACAGATTAAGGAGGCGAGACATCAGAACTAATAAAATATTAAATTAGAGTGGTGTGTTTTTCTTCTTGGCTTTCAGCTCTAACACGGTCACGTTTGTCAAACGTCTTCTCGGTTTAGTCGTCCTCGTAATTAATCGCTGCAATAACGCTTCTCAGCTTTTCCTTATGAAGTTTCTCTAAATGTGTTACAAACCGTACTCTAAGATCGTTGTCAAATTTTTATTTTAATGTAATATAATACCAATAACAATATCTTAATTGTGTCTTCAAAAAACAAACACAGCTCTTAAATAAAAGTTACACAACCGCATGGTCAGATTCAGAACCATCTAACTTTGTCCATAACTTTGGAGCACATGAAGTTGGTCAGCAGCTAAATTAAATTAACGCAATATTATCAAATAAGTACGTTATGGCTTATAGTAATATCTCCCTGTACTGATTTCAATTCTGTGATTTATATATTGTTAAGCATCCAATATTCTTTGCATCATCCTCACTAACGCTGCATTCCAATTATTGTTTGTTGACATCGGGATGATGCTGATTTTGGGTTGTACTTAGATATTTAGCACTCTTGCAGGGGTGAGATGTCTTAAATTCAGCTCCAGATTTTTTTTGTTAGCATTAGCCAAACTGAGTGTTCATAAAATCTCAGATTGGGGGCAACAGAAGTAAAATATGCATAATTCTCCTAGTGAAATGAAAGCATTCCTGTCATAAGCTGAAGAACTACGACAAGCCGCTCCACTACAATTTGAAGCAGTTTTTGAAATAAAAAGCAAGGTCGGCTGGTAGCATCTGTATTTTATGGAGCAGCAGGAATGGAACATCTTCAAAGTACAATAGGGATACAAAGCTTTCCACAACCCTTAAATATTCCCAAGATAAACAAACGTGAAAAAACTAACATTTTAAAACAAATATTTTCTCCTCAAATAAGTTTTGACTATGCAGACTGTTATATAAGTTCAATTGAATAAAAGTGTGGCATAGTTTACGAAAACCTACCAACACTAAGCAAAATAAGCACTGTCGATAATTGTATGCAATTAGACAACAGTTTAATGCAAGAAGAATGGTTTAAGGGTTTAAGCCATGCATTGATTGAGTTATATAAAAATAATAAACTAATAGAAGTTAATTTTGTGGGTAAATTATTTCACAGATTTATGAAACCTTACGTGATAAATTGAAATTAACGACTGATATAAAATTATTATGTGTGAATTATCTTATTGAATTCGATCAAATAAAATTACAATCGTGAAAAAAAGGTGAGTCAATTTACTGCATAAAGTAAAACCTAGAATCCGACTTACTATTGCATAACATATTGCTATGATATGATATGTGTGTTTTTATTATTATAGAATAAAATAAATTAAATTAAAATTGTCTACCATACCAATTATTTTTCAAAGATCGGTAAATGTTACATTAAACTGTCTAATCTTGGGTTCACCAAATTAACTAGTAATATCTATGGTATTTTGCCATCTTAAACATTGCATATAACCGTTATTGATAATATTTGCTAGCTCCAAAATTAAGAACATGAAAACTCAGCGCTCAGGTGTCGGCTTCCTTAAATTTATTTGAAAATGGCAGCACGCCACTGGGAAATAATATCAAAACTGCACTCCGCCGGTGCTCGAGTTGACAGTTAACCTTGACCTACATAAATTTCAGTTTGTGCGACTTTCTGCGTTGTGAAATGACTAGTAAAATCAAATTAGGAGCAAATTAAAAATCAGGTGAGTTATGGATTGATTTTCGCGCCTTTGTGGTAGCGTCTGTACATTCTTTTGTTCTAGGAAAACCGGATCTTCGTTGTTTGCGCCTACTCTTTTGTTTCTTGCATTCTAACCTCCAAATTTGGATTAAATTGAGATTTTTGGCTGATTATCGTTGCCTGGATAGAAACTAATGCTGGCCCTCGGTTGTGAAGCTCACGAGACACAGGTAGGCTCATATGTTTCACGCCCTTACGGTCGATTAATGAAAATTCCCACACTCACCTCGCTCTTGCATCGGTAGCTGTTGCGGAAAGCCTTCCCTGGTGCCTGCGGTACCTGCGGTCGCTCTTTGATGCCGGTATCGCTGCTGGGACCCTCGGACAGCCTGTCTCCACCTTCTGGACCCGTTCGTAGCCCTCCGGAACGCTGGGATCTCGATTGTAATCTCCTCGGGTGCCTGCCGTTGCTGGTTCGTCGAAGGAGGCGTGAACATTTTTTTCTCTTTCAAGATGGATCGCCCCTTTTAACACCACTGGTTACACACATAAAACTGCACACTTTGGTAAAGTTTCAACTCTGTATCTTTATTTTAACCATATAAAAACTTTAATTAATTGCAGAGTAAAAGGCAGATGCTGCTGGTGTCAACGTTTAATAATAATTGAATATTCCAAGCTTCTAAAAACAAATGAACATCAAAAATCAAATACAAGGAAATCAGCTTAGTACAAATCAACAACATTTAACATTAAGTTCATATTTTACAAACATTTAACTAGAACTCTTAATACTAAAATTATTGTCTTTCAAAGTAAATTGTTTATAACCTATCTTCTTGTCCATTAAATTGTTTATAACAAATGTCTTTTTGCTCACATCACTTCATTGACTCACTAATAGCTCTAAACTTGTCTATTTCCTGTTTACTGTTTCATTTTCTTCAAAAATAACTAACTGTGTCCTTTTTGCCAAAATCTCTTTTATGCTAATCTTGCTTGCATTATCCAATTCGTAAATCCTTTCTTACCTTAATCAAATAAACTCACAACGTCAGTTTTTCTTTAATTACTGTACTAACTAACGCTTCATCTCAAGTTCTGCACAATTTGAATTCTTGTGTCAATTTTAACTAATTCATGTCTGGCTTCTACATTGCCAAACTTTTGAAATTATAATTGAAATTCTTTTACTAACTCCAACACTTGAAATTGAGTTCCCCTATTTGTATACTCATTTGAATGCTTTTAAAGTTAATCGTCAATTCTACCAGTATTATTCTGATTTAATAAAATTACATGACTTTTCCCAGTTATTTGCATTGCCTCGACTTTGTGCCTTTGTGACTGTATTTTGTATTTTCTGTATTACAACCAGAGCCGAGTACAGGGCTAAAGACCATCGCAATATATCTGGAATATAATAGGTGATCCAGTATGGATTCTTGTAATACCCTACGACGTAGAAATGACAGGAATGAGAACTCAATCCAACACTTTACGTGCTGTTTGATAATAACTAATAAGTAACAGATTTGTTGTATCTGCTCCCAGACCAAGAAATATCAATATCGTATTGTATTATTAGTGTGTTGTGGTTTATAGGGTCAAAAGTTTGCCTGTAGCAAAGTAAGGCAGACAAAATAGCATATCTCCGTTTAAAAGCTGTTAAGGTAGAGTGCAACCATAACGTATTCAAAATCCAAACTGTACATCAGCTACAAGTCATACTTTGTTACTTGGTTATTAAGTTATATAAACAGACAAAGTAGACTTCCTGATTTAACTTACTTAATAATATTGAACAACTAGGTTTGAAAGGCTAGACAGAGTATAATAAAAATCTATTCGTTGCTAGGACTAAATTGTTCAACTCAGGAACTTAAAAGTCATTCAGTTTTCTAGAGTTTAACCTTCCGTAAACATTAATATTCTATGAAACACAACCATAAAGCCAAAAATGCGTCATACGTACACTTGCGCTTTGTTGCGAAAAAATCGATTTTTCAATTCAGCCGCGTCGTCGGGTGTCGTTCTGATTTTGTACGTCTTTGTCGCGGTAAGCGCGCTTCCTTGTCTTTACGAGTCACTGGGGATTTTCTAGCATTTGATCCCGATGTCTGCCAAGGCTTAGATGCTATCATGTGTCATCCCGATTCGACCGTTAAAGGTAGGTAGCATGTGGCCACTTGACCACGCGTGCTTCTTTAGTCTTAGAATTGGCTAACATTTATGATATTTCTAGTCGTTTTAACATAGCCATAAATATATCCATACCGAGCTACTGGCCATAAATGTTTCAGTACTAAGCTGTTTCGTTTTTTTCCCTAACGAGATGCTATAGTTGCTTGATTCCGGCGTTTCCTCATATCGTAGCTTATACGTGCTGTTAAGGTTAAGTATACTGCTTCTGTAAGCTGCCGTTTGTCCCGTTCCATAAGCGGTCTTGACCTATTTTGGCTTGGGCTTTACTGAGTGCCAAGAATTAGCAATATTTTGTATTCCACGTAGGTGAAGTTAAATGTTCATGATCATTTAAATTCCCCCAACTGAAGGCGGGCTGCTATAGGGACCTTGCGTCCCTTTTCAATTATAAATAGAATTTGAGGATGGGTTAGAGAAAGGAGAAGTGGAGAATGGAAGAAAGACCACGAAAGGTGGAGGAGCACTGCCCCGACATTGAAACGGGTCAATTCGTGCCACCTGTATTTACTTATTTTACATCTTTTCATTATATGTTAATTAGCAATAAAGCCTGACAGTCAGTGTTCTTGTATTTATTTATTTAGTTTAGCACTATAGAGTAATAATTGATGTATACGCAGTCCATGACTATAGAGTGTAACGCGCCGCGATTATGTGAAGGAACGCGTCGACAGTGCTGTTTAGTTCGGGGAATAACCGATCGATATGTGAATCAACGCTAGATGCCTGCAAAAGAATTCATTCGCGCCAAAGTCGGCAAACGCAACGAAGATAAAAAACCTGCGAACAGCGCGGGCTAGTTGGTTCGCAAACAGCGAACCAAGTAAAGTAGTACGTGGTAACCCCACGGTTTAACTAGAGACCTCATACAGGGGCAAACCAAGAATTTTAGCAGCCCCTTGAAGACGCTACCGACTGCCGAATCGAAAGGATCAAAGGCCGTTTCGACAGCAGCCCTGTAGCGCTTCCTGGGCTAGGGGAGAAACAACAAAGGGAACCAGGTTAGTCCTATGTGAGAATTGCGCAATTGTCAGCGAATGTATCGCTGAACGATAAGGGTAAACTACCGGACGGCTTTGCGTCATTTTGCTGCGTGTGTCCTTTGGAGGTACGAACCATTTTGAGTGCGCGAAATTAACTTTGCGGCGCTATTAAACGCTCGTAATTTAATAAGGTACTCTCGTATGCGTAGTGTATAACTACTTTGTGTATTTGTTTCCATGTACCTTTTACTTTGTGTGTTCCTGTTTATTTACAGATTATATGTATTCATTGTAAATTGTTGGAATTTCTATTGCCATTAATGTTTGCATTGGAAGTACAACATTGCAGGTGTCCACGAGCTTGGCCTTCAACAATATTAGCTACCCTTCGCCACTCTGGGAATGTAAAAAGAGTCTCATAGCACACCGACTAACTAAGCTAGCGAACCCAGGGCATTTTAAAGTAATAATACAGTAGGTGTAGGGCTCAGAGTAAGAGGCCGCGTTACAACATTCGTTACAGATGTGTAAATGAGAAAATTGTTTAGAACATGTAATTGGATAAAAAATATATCCTCATTTACACAACTGTAAAAGAACATTTACAGGATTTTTGTAACGGTAATTCATTAACAGGGCTAGATTAAAGTTTCTTGAAGCCATTTAAATCGATATTAATTAGAATTGAAAAATATTTCTGCTAAAAAGCGCCTTTCATAGAAAACGTAAAAATTATGCAAACATACTACTTTTCGGTAAATAATAAAAAATCTAAAAAAGTAATTAACATTTTATATTATATCCACCAATTATAATTCATTAAAGTGTTCGCATAAAAAAAATTTGAACTTTAATATTAAGTCTTTGTATGTGAAATTTTTAAAAATATTTAAAAAATTGGAAAATTAATTTTTAGCTAAAGTTAAAAAAAATTAGGGTTTTTTAGCCTTGAGATTGTTTAGTTAGCTAAAAAGAACACACTCTAAAAAAATCTCATTAAAATCTTACTTAGTTACTATTTTTCGGTAACGAAAAATAGTACTTTTTGGATTTTAACAATTTCGAAAAACTCTATTTTCTAAATAAGTAAAAATCACTGGGTATATATGATAGGGGCTAAATAGATTTTTAGACAAGCACAAATTATTGACGTAAAAAGTTTTTTTTTGGAAAATCAAAAATAAAAATTTTTCCCATATTACGCCGACTTTTTGCCGGACATTTAGTATATTTGAATGGGATTATGTATGACTTTGTTAATATATTTATTGAATTTCAGATTATGGTGATGTTGGCTAAGCTTTAAGTTTGTGAGTTGCCTTTTCAATCTGAGAAAATTTCTTGTACATTAGCGTTTTTTGTATATTAATGAATGACTTTAACCTGTTGTAAAAAGCCGCACGCTGGCACCGTCTTTACTGTTTACCTATTCGGCCCTCAAATGTGCTCATGTAGTCACAATAGTTTGATTTTGGCATAAATTTGGTATCAATCGGCAACAATTTTTTAAAGACACTGATTACTTCCTTGATACTCACA